>WTXE01000051.1:0-156440 GCA_022496225.1 Russula aff. rugulosa BPL654 | reverse complement strand
GGCAAGCATGATATGTCACGTGATGCGACCAGCACGTTCCACTTGACTCGTAACTCTTCTAGCAAGAAACTCTCCAAAAGCGTAGCATGCTCGACAAAAGGCGCGTCATCTCTTCTCGGGCACATACTGTCTTACCTTTGCAGGATGCCAAGTACCTCTCTCTAATTGCTATCCTCACAATGATTTTACTCCTCTCCTTTCTGCCTTTTGTTGTTTCCCTTCACCTGCACTGTCTGCAAAGCATGGGATGTCAGACTGTTTCGTTGTGTCAAGCTCAAGGCAGCATTGTTACTCGCGTGATGAGCTTTTCCCAAGTTGAGCGCTGGACAATCAAGTGAACCCAAGTTTGGCTTAGCAAATATTTAAAGTATCTTCGAGTGACCCATATCGAGCTTTCTATCGAGCTTTTCGCGATGCCTCCGCGATGATCCTATCCCTTGCTTGATAGGGTAATCCCCTCGGACCACGGACCACGGACTACTTAGGCCACACGATATTTAGAGATCTAACCCCATCCGCTGTGATGGCTACACTTACACAGCCTCCCCCGAACGAGGTCTACAGACGAAACTTATCCGATTGTGGATCGCCTTGCATACTAGTAGCGATGTCAAGCAAACGAGAAGTGGCGGCGAGAGATACACTAGTACATGACAAACATGCGGCCCTGGACGTATCCCTGTGTGTCATGTAGGTACGAGGTGGAGCACACTGGTATATCATGCTAGGGATAAATCCGTATACCAGCGTAACTGCGTAACCATTCCGCATACTCCGCAACCTCAGCCTCAACCCCTGTCGCGCTTACTCCGCACGGGCCAAAAGCGGGCGATTCCCTCCAACCCTCGAAAGTGTTCTATACGCGATCGGCTGCGTATCTATATGGCTAGTCTTACAGTGTGCATCGGATCTGTGCTTGTTGGTCCTTATTTGGGGCTCATATGGTGTTCCTAAGCACCCCAAGATCTCACTCGAGACTTCTTCCGCGGCGTCCTTCGCCGGTCACATGTCGTCAAATCGAGACATACAGGCCTTATACTCGCTGTCTATTGGTTAAATTCGCAGCAGTGAGTCCGCCTGGAATACCAACCGCATCATCCATTACGAGAAACGAAGAGCGAAGCAGTGCCGTCCCACTCGGGGCATCAACGAGTCTTGTCGTAGATAGTGACGGATACTGCCACCTGGCTAGTCACCCTCTCTGGGAAGGGTGATAAACCCCGAAGCACGCTCGACGCCTCCAAATCCCGTGCGCCGCAAGCCAATGCCGTCAATCAACTGGTTAAAGATGTTGTTCTCGACGCGGGACTTGGTGGACAGTAGCCTGATTGGAAAAGGGGTACAAATTCACATAGGCATAGGTTCGTGTGAAGCGGAAACCTGTTTTATGAGTCGAGGAGCAGGGGAGGGCCGATGTTGGTGTACAAAATTTGTAGCGTCGGTAGTAGTGGCACACTTCGCCAGGGTTGGTCTTGACGTGATTTTTTCCAAATCAAGAAAAAGACGATAATGGCAACATCTCAGCGCCGTCTCGCGAAAAGGATCAAGATAATCCAGCCTGAGGTTCGGATTCGGACGTTGCTGGGTTCAAGGAAGACCCAGGTGACATCGCGGACTAGCCTGAGTACGTGTATGACAGCTCGCACAACTTTACGCCATCGGGGCCCACCATTATGCTATGCCCCACTACAATACGTCCTACTCTTTCCATACGACAGGCTGGACTTACGGTCTTGCCCTGCAGGATACCGGCAACGCAGACAATTCCGAATACCATGATGCAGAACATCCTGCTCCCGCTGCCAAAACTGTCACAAGCAACCACAACATCGAGACGGCATCGGCATCGGTGACATCACTAGATCGATTGAAAATTCTGCAAAATCTATTGAGTAAGATAACGTCTCTTTTTGACCATACACGCATTGACAGTGATTGACTGTTGCATTGCATACTTACAGGAGAGCGCTCGAAGATCTCATGGATGTCGGCCTCATCTTCTACACAATCGACAATACTATATGCACTTCCAGATCGTCCGTCTGATCATCGTCATCGTCGAGTACCTTCAATAAGACCCTGTCAGTATAAAGTCGAATACGAATGAGCAGCGCAGGGCGCGGGGCCACGCGTCACTGAAGTGGCGTGGGAAGACGCCGGGAGCAGCCGAGGACTCGACTTGAGCCTCGAGAAGAAGAAGAGAGACGGAGGACGAGTGGCGCTGGCGCACACGAGGACGGGAATTGAAGACACGACACTTTATTCAGGTGCACACTACACCTTTAAGTAACAAGAATGCTCTTGAAGCATGTGAAAAGGAAAATTACATGTGGGACAACGAAAATGAAGTGGAACATCATTTAGACATGTGGGGAGTGAAATAAACGACGATCGGCGTGATCGTGCAGCGTTGAGAAGAGGAAAAATGGCGCCCCCATAGGGACTGCCGAGGGCGCGAGGTCGGCGAGCGTGCGACGTGCGCGCGAGCGACAAAAGCGTCGGGCAACGCGGGTATGAGTGGTTGGCTGTTGCATGCCGGACTGAGACGTGATAAGATAAATCAAAGTGAGTCAAGATAAAGTGCCGGAGGCGTTCGAAAGTGAAAATTCCTCCTCCCCCGCAATCTCATAGGTGCGATCGAAGCATGAGCTGATCCGGCCCCTCACCAGGAGCCCCTGCACCGTCTAATCCACCCGATTCCAACACAGTATTTACCGTACATAGCCCTGTCCGTTTCATAAATACAAAGCCTGCCCTATCCACGTTATCATACAAGATCAAACCAGCCCGTACAACTTGAAGTGAGCCAGCTCAAGCCCACGTGTGCCACGCACGCCAGCCGAGCCCCACGTGTGCAGAGCCCATGCGATACTAGTGGCCGCCACTAATATACTAATACGTGGGACTGGGAGATACGTACGACGATACGTACCGGATTGGGCACGCCTAACAGACCAAAAGAGACGCGATGTTGACTCTTGTCCGTATTTTAGGCCTTCTGACGCTCTGGAGTCGAGTCTGGACCTGCCCAAATGGCGGTTCAGCGCCTCCCGGTTGAGCCAGAATTCTCACGAGGGCTGGTATGAGGACTACACGGCTGACAGATGCATATCTTCAACCACATCTTCGTCAATATTCAATACTTATCCTCCTGAACTTGAAATGTCTCGTCTCGCACCTAGCTCTTCCTTTCAATTTCAATTCACCAAAAGTGTCGGCCAATATACGTTAAGTCACGGGTCCCAATGGCGGAGGTATGTTCATTCTGTTTCGCTTAACTTATCAGCTTGGGATTAACATGACCCGGGGCAACAGGCCACACTCTGTATCGATCCACATCCTCGACGACAACTCACTTTTGAACATATTTTATGTCTATCGCCCATTTATTCTACACGAAGACGAGGATGACGGATATCGTCTCTCAGGGGGGAGTTCAAGATGGGACCTTGAACATTGGTGGATTAAACTCACGCATGTTTGCCAAAGATGGCGAGGGCTCATACTTGGGTCACCAACCTATCTGGGTCTCTGCCTCGTTTGCACACATGGCACGCCAGTTATGGATATGATAACACATTCACCTCCTTTGCCACTCGTTATTGATTACCTCGATGACATCACCACAGATGAAGAAGGAGGGATAATGTTTGCACTCGAGCAGCGCGATCGCGTGCGCCGTATCCGCCTCCGGTTACCTTTCTCCAAATTGCAGAAGCTCGTCACAATCGCCGAGGAATATCCAATTCTGGAATACCTAATCATGGGGCCATCCATCGAGGACAACAGTTCGGTCTTGATGATACCCGAAACAAGTCAAGCGCCACATTTACGTCTCCTCAGCCTGACCAGCTTTGCCCTTCCAATAGGTTCTCGACTACTCACGACTGCCACGGGGCTCGTCACGCTTAGTCTCAAAATCAACCACCCCTCCACCTACTTCCACCCAAATGCTCTGCTCCGATGGCTTTCATTCATGCCCCTACTGGAGACGTTCATGATCGTTGTAGTCCCTGTTTGCGACCTTGGTGCGGAAAGGCACCCCACGCGTATGCCAATCACACGCCTCACACTTCCTAACCTTCGCTGTTTCGGGTTTCAAGGCGTTAGCGTTTACGTGGAAGAGGTTTTTCATCGGATCACCACCCCTCGCCTCGAGAAACTCCAAATCTCTTTTTTCAACCAACTCATCTTTTCGGTCCCACATCTCCGGCAGTTTATAAGCAGAACTGAAAGCCTCAGCTTTGATAGTGCTAGATTCAATTTTTCTAATGAGGAAGTATGTGCAGAGGTGTATCCCCGTGAGAAGACCAAGAAGTATGCCCTTCAAATACGTGTCCTCTGCTCACACCTCGACTGGCAGCTATCCGCTGTGGCACAAATTTTCAATTCACTTAGCCAAACTTTCTCTGCGGTGGAGGTTCTCAACGTTAAATACGATAAACATAGTCGATCAATTGAGGATTATGTAGCTGACCACAGAGACAGGCACGAACTTTTCAAGTTGTTTAGCAACCTGAAGATCCTCTACGATAACCATGGGTTGTTACGAGCTCCGCCACTTCCGCAGTCTCCACCGCTTCTGCACCCTCCGCCACTTCCGCACTCTCCACCACTTCTGCACTCTCCGTCACTTCTGCACCCTCCGCCACTTCCACACTCTCCACCACTTCTGCACTCTCCGCCACTTCTGCACCCTCCGCCACTTCCGCACTCTCCACCACTTCTGCACTCTCCGCCACTTCTGCACCCTCCGCCGCTTTCGCACTCTCCACCACTTCTGCACTCTCCGCCACTTCCGCACTCTCCGCTGCATCCTCGGGTCTACACACCATCCCCAATCCCCCAGGCAAACTCTCTCCCGTTCATCCAACCCGCACCTCTGACCCCAGGCGTGTACATCCATCCAGCGCTGGCTGCGCCAAGCCTACGGTACGATGTGCGGTTCCAGCCCTCGCATTCCAACCCACACCTCTCCCCGCCCGTCCTCTCTACGCCCGCTTCTTACCCTCCCTTGCCCTCCCTTGCCCTTCGCGTTGGTGCCCTCCCCTGGCTGTTCACAGTCTTTCCAGATTCCCGTCACTCCTCTGGCAACGCGTTCGTCACCGTCCAGGATGTCCTGGTCGCCATCTACTACCACCTTCGCAAGGCAGCCAAGGGTGATGAGTATGAGGCCATGAGCAAGGCTAGAAAGAGGGATATCTTCCGCGCGTTCGAGTCTCGCGTGGGCACGGACGCAGTTCAGCGCGGGAAGGGACTCCGACGTATCGACTTTTTGGGCGGACGCTTCCGTGCCCAAGGACTCGTTCGCGCTCAGTCCGAGGACAGCATATGGGACGTCGTCATCTACTGATTGGTACACACAGTATCACCCTTGGAACGCCGCGGCCCGCCAATCACCCATCATCATTTGGAGCACAGAAAAAGAAGAAGTGTATTATTGATACAATGTTTTCACGACCCTTTACACACCACTTTGTGAGATGTGTCTCTGACGCCTTTCCACATCGAATTTGAGCGAATAGCGATAATGATACACCAATTTTGAGAGAGTGCCCAATGTCTCAGAAATCGAGTCCTTTACACACTTTGTGAAGTGAGACGATGCACGTCGTGCTGTCTCGCTCATGCCATCTCTCGAGAATAGGCGCCGTCATGCTTGTAGGGGCATCAGGAAAATCAAAACCACTTTAATTGAACTTGGGCCGCTTTGAGCTGTCAGCCAAGAACATTTCAAGGCCATCATTTCCGAGTCCAAGGCTGATCAAGGCAAGTTGGTCCCTTGATTTTATCCTTGTTCTGTCTTGGGCATTTCTTAATGCCCTTGATCATGGCCTTCGTACATAGTTTATCAGTTGCTTTCTGATTCTTAGTTCAGTCCTTGCTTACATTAGGGATCCTTGGCGACTTCACGTGCTCCAGTGCCCTAGTGCCCTTAGTCTTACATTTTTAATGTCACCTTTTAGTGCCCCCATAATTCCTTCCATTCGTGCTGCCATATAGCATGTGTATTTACACCCGGGCACCCTTGTGCGTTTGCCCACACCCATCCCTGCCAAATACACTCGTTTCCCACACGTGCGCACCCGTTCTTCCAACATTGTATACAGTATATGTATCAGTAAGATCCTCCCACTGTAGGAAGAGGTAGTTCCAGTTTAGTCTAAAATGAACCTGGTGGTACAGTAGTGAATCGCGATTGATTATTGATCAGCGGCGCGCTATTCAGGGAAGGAGGGCACGTGACGCGTTCGACTCGACTTCAACTTCTCCTCTAAGTCGTACTACGTGACTCGGACTTCACTATCTCTGATTTATTTTGAAAAGAACGTCTCTGGAAGTGCGCCATACTCAATTAAATGCATACCATCTCCTTAGACACTTACTCTCGTCGCCATACTAGTGGGATAGCCCTATCCAAGGTATCTCCAGATCGAGTGAATGTCACCCGTGCATGCGTAATGCCCACAATTGCGTTATGGCGAGTCTGATGTCATTTTTGGCCACGGCTTGCCCTGAATGGAATCACTAAGCGATGGCGTTTTGGCGGAGATGTCATCTGATGCTTCTCTTGCTCTTGCTGTCCAACGGAACGAAGCTACTATGATTACAGATAAATCCTACTACCGAAACGCCGATGTCGACATGTCAATGGCATTACTTGAATAAGAATAGTCCGTGATGGCCAAAGGACTCAGCCCGCCGACTACCAACTCTATTTATTTCCCCCGTTCTCCTTCCCCCAGTACCATGTCCGACTCCTCCCCATTCCACACCCCCGGATATTCCAATGAACTGACGGGTGTGGGCCATTCTCATGATGAGAGGGACGATAAGAGGAGCGTTACCTTCGGGCCAGAAATGGCCGACTCTGGTTGGACTCGGACGAAAAGTCGGACATCAACCCTGGCGGACTCACATTCGAGGAGGGTCTGTCGCTATAACTCTGCTTTCAGGGACATTTCTCTGACATGTGACCCCTAGACACTGCCGGTGGGATGGGTCGCCACCTAGGTGTCTTCAGCTGCACAATGCTCAAGTGACCCACCCTCCCGTTAAATTTCTCATATTTTCTTACGTTTGCGACCAGCGTCGGCGCCATATCGGAACTGGTATATTTTCCACTCCGTCATACATCTCGGTTTAGTCGGGTCTGTCGGCGCATCCCTGATGCTTGGGTCATTGGCTTTGCTCTCTCGCTCTGTGGGGTTTTTATCTGGCTCGAGTTTGGTACCATGTTTCCGCGGTCTGGCGGAGAGAAGGTGTACCTTGAAGCGGTATACCGCCGACCGAAGCACCTCGTGACTGTAATCTTTGCCGTATACGTGGTTACCCTCAACTTCTCGTCGCCAAGTTGTATCGTGAGTGTTTCATCTAGTGCTTCCTCGCTACCTATCACGCATTTTTCCTATAGGTTTTCGCTGAGAAGTACGTCTTTGATATTCGCGTTCAGCTATTGCTCATGATAATTACAAAAAGCATCCTCATATCCGCGGGACACCGTGCTGATCTTTGGGCTGTACGTGGGATAGCGATTGGATGTATGTGGTCAGCATTCTTTTCCGGGATTCCAATTAAAAACATGATATCAGCTATTTGCTTCGTAGTTTTACTCCACGGGTTCACCCCACGATTGGGTGTATATGTCATGAATGTTGGAAGGACTTATATCTCCTATTAGAAGAAATATTCATCTTGTACCAGGTGTTAACACTGTTCAAAACAGTTATCCTGTTACTTATTGTCGTGACCGGTAAGGCATCACGCCTCTCAGACTCTCATGGCGAGCGATTGACCTCACCCCTGTCTTAGGTTGGGTTGTGCTCTCCGGTAAAACACGCGTTAAAGACCCACACGTGAATTTCAACGATGCATTCGCAGGCAGTTCGAACAGTGCTCATGACGTCTGTAACCTAATTGTCTTTTAATACGCTCCGCCCTGATATTCTCGTAGTATGCGACTGCCATGTTTGCAGTCCTTTTCACATATTACGGATGGCAAAATGCGAACTACGTTCTCAATGAGGTCAGGAATCCGGTGCGCACCCTCAAGATTGCTGGACCCTTGGGCTTGGAATCACGGCCACACTGTACATCTTCGCCAACATTGCATACTTTCTGTACGTGATACACCTCAGAGACAGACGACCCCAGAATTTGAATGTTATATATACAGCGCATCTTCAAAGACAGACATCCTGGAGTCTGATACAACGGTTGCGTCGCTGTTTTTTGAGAATGTGTTTGGGGTGCAAGCGCAGAGAGCACTAACGGTATTTGTGGCTTTAAGGTGCGTTCTTTTCACCTTCTGAGACGTTCCAGGCTTGATTTAGAGCATAACAGCGCATTGGGGTAAGTTTCTCCTGAGTTTCACGTCACTATTCCCCTTTTTACTGTCGCATGCTTGCCAATTCTACAGGGTGAGTATCTATCTTCGAAAGTCAGAGGGGCCGCTGATAGCAATTGCAGAGTGTCTTCAGCGTGGTGAGCCCCCATATGTTCGACTACATGCGAAAGCGAATTGATGTGTCAGTCCAGGCCTATAGCGCCTCACGGGTGAATCAAGAGCTGGCAAAGGAGGGAATACCACTGCCATTCGGCAGTCGCCTCTGGGCTACAAACTGGCCGACCCAGAATGCCCCATTCCCGGGACTTGTTGTCCACCTCATTAGCACTGTGAGTACCGATGTACTCGTCACTCAATTTTATCTCATTCTTCATTGAGGTTATTGTCATAATCGCACCCCCGCTGTCAGTCGCATATCCTTTTATCTTGGACATCGCAGGTTATCCATCACAGATCATCAATCTGTCCGTCATTCTCGTGCGTGTCTCCCCCCTGCTTAGCTCCTCACCCCAGGTTATTCCATCGTTTACGAACAGGGTCTATTCTATCTCCGGTGGAAGAAACCCCATTTGCCTCGACCGTTCAAAGGCACCACTGTTCAATTGCATTCCGATGTTGTCTCGTTACTGATCTCAGATAATGTAGTGTGGCTTCCTCTAGCAACATTTTTTCTCTTGGTAGTGGCCTTTTGTACGTTATCGCACCTTCTATCCGAATGCCACAAAAAGAACTTAACATGCCCCCCCCCCAAGTGATAATCTTCCCGTTTCTGCGCCCAGCCAACGGGGTCGGCGACACACCCCCGCTTCCGTATTACCTATATTGTCTTGTCGGGATTGCTGTCATGATGTTTGGGGTACTTTATTGGGCCATCTGGAAGCTCGTGCTTCCATACGTATTCAAATTCCGCTTGGTACCTAGAAAGGAGGTACTTAAAGACGGGACAGTGGTCACACTTGTGAGTCACGGCAGCCTCTGCCGTTTACGCTTGTAGTTTGAGGGATCGGGGCTGACCGAGATTTAGTTCTCTCGCGAAATGGTGAATTGACGAGAAACTTGTGTGGGGTGACAATACAAGACTTGTAGAAAGACTCACCGCCAACTCAGACTACTAGTTCGGCGCACAGACGTGCCAGAGTATAAGATCGATCCAGATAGCAAAAGTCCAAGCGGTGACTCGAACGACTCAAAGTCTTTGTACGGAATATTCAACAGGGGGATTTCAAGGGGTACATCTTGCTCTGCTCATCGTTTTGAGCTTTTCCCCAAGAACATTCGTTCCACTGAAACCCATCATGCTTCAGTCCTAATTCAAGACCTTATACCCTTGTCTCGTGGCGAAAAGATAAGAAGCGATCGTGATCTCTCGTTCTCCTGGTGAAAAGTGTCGCTGTCATGCGCGTCGATGGCTCTTTCTAGTTATATTATGGGTTACTGGGATGGTGCGCGTGACAAACTTGAACAAGAGAACGACAAGAGACAGAAGGTCGACTTTATCAAGGGCATCAAGTTTCGCAAACAGGAGCCGAGTCAAAGCGGTTAAAGGTCGCATGGGCACTGGTACAGACGACGCGGGAGCTACTTGTGCAACACTCCCGAATTCTTTGTGAGACACTATCGCACAATACTGAATCAAGCACGAATGCTCGTAAAGGAAAATTGAAGGCAGGTGCAAGTGAAACATGTGTGTGGGGTTCCCAGTCACAAAAAGGAGGTCGCATCGCAGTTCAAACAAGTTCCGAGAGGCTTCAGCTGCTTTACTGAAGGCTTCTCATCACATAAGCACAAGCATCGATAATTTGCTCGCCCAACAGACAGATGTGTAATCTGGGGACACTTCAGTAACTAAAGTAGCAGAAGAACAACAGATCGAGGCAGCCACTGGAAGTATCTGGCTCTAGAAATTATGCGGAGCTCGCGCGGACATGGCACCGCAATACGCACGCACCGACGCCGATTATAGATATATAGGACAGTGACGCCCACACTCGGACCGGGGCCTCCACTCTAACTTACCTTCACACGGATCCTGCACGCGGATAGTATTACCATCACATTATCACGGGTGCTTATTCAGGCGCGTGGGCAGTAAAACCCCGCGCAATTATGAACAAGCGAGTGTCAATGAGGAACTTGAACGACGCGCGCAGTAGCCGCGGCAGTGCCACAGTGCAACAGCCGGGGGTAGCGTGCCATTATGGTCGTTCCTCGATTCCAACCTCGGTCCTCGACCAAGGACCCAACTCGGGGCCACAGGACTCAGATGGGAATACCACGACAAACGACGAGGGCCGCACGAGGCCTGCTGCTCAGGCTGTCACCACCCGCTGCCAGTGCATAAGTATCTCCAAAAACATTCTGGAACTTCTTTTTTTTCTTTTCTTTTTCTTCCGCGCGCGCAGCTGTCACCGGTGACACGGTACGCTTTGCCTTTGCCTCGTCTCGTCTCGTCTCGTCTCGTCTCGTCTCGTCTCCCCTGCGAAACCCAAATTTCAAAAAAATAAAAAATAAAAAATTCAACTTCTAAATCCGTGAGAGTTAGTTTTGAAAACACTTCGAAGGCCCGGTTCCCTTCTTTGTTCTTCACAAGCTCCCGGCTCCATTTAGGATATCAGGGACGAGACAAAACGACGTGTGGTGAAAGGACGGGAGACGGGGAAGAAAACGGGGACAAGACCATCCGTTGCCATATCTGGGGCTATTATTGCCACGTGGTGGGAAAAAACTAGATGATCCGATAACGATAGGGTAACAGATAAGCAACGGATAATATAGACATGGGGCCCATGGACCATGGGGACAGATAGATAAAGATAATAGAGATAGGGCAGATAGATAAGCTGTACGTAGAACGGCTTTATCGGCCAAAACCTTAGTTGCCTACCTACACACGTGATCATCGTCGTTGTCGACAACGTACACGGACGTTTTTGGGTAGGGGATGTAACCAAGAGGCAGGCAAAAGGTTAAAAAAAGCCAGCGCATCGCCATCACAAACTAAAAGACCACAAAGGAAAGAGAGAGACGAGGATAAATGACTCGATGACGTGGGATCCCGATTCCGAATGACGCCATGCAAACCGAGTTGTATAATGACTCGAGTAACATTGTGGTAAAGGGTCAACCAAAACAGGCGATACACATTAATGTGTTTACAAAAGACAGGGCAGCACGACAGGACGGACGTATGTAGGTAAGTACGTATGCACTTGGAGTTTTGTTTTGTTTTTCTTCGAGATAGATGAAAACAAATAAAAGGTAGTGATGATGGTGATGGTGATCATAAGCGAAAGGAATAAGAGCACATGGTAGACACTGGACAGAGCAGAGATGGGAAACGAAGATAGATACAGCTAGGAGAGACGGGGATTACACATGTCTAGCAAAGGGAAAGCATAGGCCAAGAACGATCGTTCAGGGGGAATAGAACACAATAACGGAGGGTAACCCGATGAGAGCAGAACAGGAGATAGGATGAAAGAAAACGGGAGAAATGACGGGTCAAAAGTTGTCCATGTTGGATTGGGTAGCCGAATGGAGAAATCAAGTGAGAGTGGTTTGAGCTCCCGAACCTCCTCCACAGCTACACACACAACCAAGTCGTTGAAACGACTTGGTGAATTGAGAAGAGCATAACAAAGCCGCGACGATTGGAGGACAGCGAGAAAGGAAAAGAAAAGGGTGCCATTCTCCTCCGCATCGTGACGACCTTGAGGATCACGCATATGGGGCGGCGACCCTAGCACCACCATGCCATAGAGTATCTTCAAGTCCGTCAAGTCCAGGACGCGCCACGACAAGATCCTGGACATTGTTCCACGGATCCATTACCGTAGAAGTAGTAGGCAAGAACGAGAATGAGTTTTCGACTTCGCTCCCATTCTCGCCGAAACACGCGAATGGCGGCATGGCGGTCTTGGCATTGTTGGCGAGGTGGTCGTGGTGGTGAGAACCGTCGATGATCCCCGGACCAGTGGTACTGATGCCGCCAGCCCAATCACAGAGGGTCGAATAGCTCGGGTAATCAGAGAAGAAGAAATTCTGTAGGGAGGACGCGGACTCGGGTCCCTGCCCTTGTCCAATACCCATACCGAGGGTGTGAGTGTGAGTATGGGTGCCGACGTTGTGGTTGGGGTTAACCGAGCCGAGAACGCCAATATCGTTGTTATCCATATTGGAGCTGCAGGGACTCCCTGGTGGCGAGAAAGGCACAAAATCGAACATGGGTTGAACCTGAGAAAACGTGAGAAAGTGACGTCAGATGACGAGGAAGAGACTTACGACGCTCATATTGTCGCTATCCGGGAAGGACACTTCGCTGCCATACGATACGGAAGACGCGGGCGAAAGGGGGGGTGGATATAAATCGGGCACGGGACTGACACTCGTGGTAGAGACGATCGCAGTCACACCTTGTGCAATTGATCCGTTGTCCGGTACGAGAGGGGCGGAAGAAGCGCGACGGAACATGGATGTAAGCGGGACGTTGAAGCGCGGCGGTTGCGCTGAAGACACGGAGCGCGCCTTTGTCATCTTGACGGTCCTCTTGTCCATCTCTACCTCTACCACCTCTGCCTTGTGACTTGCACTCGGGCTGGCCGTATCCGCGCGTAGATCTTGCACACCCTGCTCCGAGACGAACATGCCATCGGTCACATTACTGGCGCCACTCTCCTTGTCCCAAGCCTGCACTGCGCTCGAAAGCTCAACGCCCTTGACTCCGCGTGCGAGGAGCTCGGCAATCTGGGCACAGCGACGTTCTTGGATAATTCCGCGCCTTTTACCTTTACACCGTCCGCCACTGGCACCTCTTCCTCCACTACTTCCACCACCCCAATTGGTATCGCCGTCATTGCCACCACTATCGGTGGGGCCAGCAGAGGCGACGGCAAGGAGATCTTTATCGCGAGTATTGGGATTACGTCTGCGTCGTGTGGGGGGTCGATCTTTATTCTTGTCTTTGGTCTTGCGCTTCGCAATAGCGTCAACGTTTGTACCAGGCCTGAAACGCCAATCCGGGTATCGCGCGCGATGATCGGCCTGCGCCTGCACGGCACGCTTCTCCCACAACTGGCGCTCGGCGGGAGGAAGGGTCTTCCAAACGATTCCTATATGACGGTGTGTCAGAGATGACATAATGACGTGGGAGAGAAATAAATGAAACAGACCGATGATTTTAGAGAGAGTGCTGTGGTTACCCTCGATGTTTCCGGGTACGCTCTCTGATTTTATGAACGAGGAGCGGAAGAGGATGAACGCGTTGGGGGGACGTGGGATATGACCCGCATCGCGTTTCTTTGCGTGGGAGGGCTTGACTGCGGCGGCCGTGACGGCGTCGGTGGCGGTGGCGGAAATACGCGGCGTGTCTTCTTCGGATATAAGTTCAAAGCGCGGGGTCGGCTCGGGGATGGTGTCGGCGGGGCCGAGGGACGAATCTGGGCTGTACGGGATTGTTGCGAAATCAGCGTCGAATGAATATGGGTAGGATATCATCGGCATCGTGGTCATCAGAGGCGGCGGAGGACGATCGACAAGGGGCGGCATATCATCTGTGAAAAAAAACGGGGCGAGGGATGGAATGGAATGGGGATTGAGAGGTTGGCAAGGACACGGGAGATGTGAGAAGCGTTTACCGTCGTCTGGCATGTCGACGAATGCGTCGAGCACAAACTGAGCCATATGGTTATTATGATTTTTTTTTTTCGGTCTGAGAGCGATTGAGAGCAGAGGTCGAGGGGAGAGAGAGAGAAGGGCGAGAGGAAGTGGGGGAAAAGAAGATAAAAAGGGGGAGGTTAGGCGGAGGAGGCGCACGAGGGAGAGGCGTTGTCTGTTCTTATGCCCAGTTTGGCAGGTTCGAGTTGTCACCACGACGTTCATCCTTTCCGGTCCGGCGTCGATCTCATCAATCCATCCATCCCTCTCATATCATCTACCTCTCGTATCTCTCATTCAAATCATCCTCAAGCTTTTCGCAGTATTCGAAAAAAAAAAAAGAATACAGCATGTAAACAACGAGACGAGAACAAGGTTGACTCTTTACGGGTGAGAGGTCCCGTGACGTGAAGTGGGGCCTTCTTCTGGCAATCAACCGAATACAGATTGTTCTGATAACCGGGGATGTACTGTACAGTTACCGTAATGTAGATAATCGCACGCGCGCTCGCACTCTCGTTTTTTCTCCTCATTTCGGGTCATACATAGCACCGGGTTCAATTTCGCCTAGGTAACCGACGGGGCGTGTGGGAGTGGGGAAGGGCGCTTTCGCATACACGATGTGACCCCATGATTCCCTTTGCTACGGGCTCGCTCACATGTTCAATCACAAGCTCCGCCACCACAGACAACAGACCTGCCGTCTTGTGATATCCAAACCCGTCTCTCTTTCGGCTTCGGAACATGACTCTTGCCCTACCTACGGCTTACGGACTCCGCTCCCCGCACTTTACCAGTCCGCGGCAGTCACCAATTACGCACCTCTTTCCAAATGCGCAAAAACTCTGCTTACACGCTGCAGGAGTATCAACTCATCATACGGATTTTCCGGATCTCCCATATGACAACGCATCGGACAAGTGAACAAGGCCCCTTTGACATCATATTATTTTCTTTTCCGTACCTTTTTCTAACCTGATGGAGTGAGACAGGCCAATCGATAACTTCGCGACGTCATACTTAGCTATAATTTAATTCCGGATCTTGCTCAACTTGCGCTTAACGTATCGCGACCGCCTGTACTGCAACCGCAATGACAAGCCATCATCAAGCATCCGAATTTACTCAAACCCGGTAGACTAGGAACGGAGATATTGTAAAAATCAGGGGAATGCGGCGTGCTTCAGTATCAGCTAGTACTACCGTACCGCATGAGTCAGGTCCGAGGCCGGTCTTACAGTACTGTAGTAGCCAGATTCCAATACTGAAGTGAGTACCGGAAGCCATCCATCCATCTATTCACCCACCCATCCACCCACAATAACCCCATTTTCAGTTTCCGTCTCCTTCCTCTTCCTCTGAGTCCCATCTACATCCCAATCTTCCATTCAGTTTTGCGCCCATCCCCTTGAGAGTATTTTGCCCATCATCATATGTCCATTCTCAAGCACACCATTTCTCTCCTTACCCCGTAAAGCATTGTAGCTTTGGCACTAACCCATAACCACATTATCATGAACGCCACAGAGGAAAAGTCTGCCTGGAAGCTCTGGCTCCGCGCCACAATCCATCAAGCGCGTGACTTTATGGATTTGAATCCGGTAGTTACTTGCTACTATACCCCCGCTTCGCTGGCTTAAAAAAAGAAACCACTTTTGTTTCCGGTGGTTCCTAACAGGGCGGATCTGCAACAACTGGGACAAATTGAATGTTTGTATCCATATGCAACCCTTCATCCACCCCTGCAGCCCTACTTTGACCATGTGATTCTCTCTTTTTGCTCTACTGTCTCCCTTTTACTTGTCCTCGTGCCCCTACATGGTGCGCCCGTCCCGGCAAGGCGGCGTGAATGAAAATGGATGAGATGGTCAAGTGAAACAAAGTAAACTCGAACAAGACGAGCCACCACCACACACATCTCCGAGTCGCCAGATAAATTACGCGGAGGTATGTCCCTCGTACTCCGGTGTGGTACTAAAGTGGCAATATTATCCCGCGAGCTTTACCCCGCAAAACTTGACAAGCGCCATTTGGAAAGGATTGGAAGGTGATTGGAGGGGCTTGATCCGAGTCTTGCAACAACCGCAGCGCTCCGTCAGAGACGTACTGTACTGTCAATATCATGATACGATAATATAGCGCTCACGAGTTCCACATTTTACGATGGAAGCGCAGCGACAGTACTAGTATGACAGCCAACACATGATGTACAGTACAGTACTGTATAGTTACAGCACGGTACGGGAACCAACACACACACTCAATGCAGGATATGCAATACGGCACATGGATAAAACATTCCCCGAATTCAATTGCGATCGCAATTGCCGCCGAAACGGAACGGAACAAGGTACGAATGAACGAATGGTCGATGTGGGGCCCGGGAATGAACTGTACAGTACCAAAAGCCGTAGGCTTAAAGTGTAGTCATGGATGATGTTATTCCGGGCGTCCCGGACATGCATGACATCACATCACATGCGCAATGAAATGTATCAAACGCCGCATGGACCACGGGGGCAGGGGCAAGAGGTTACAGTAGTCGGTGTTATAACTTTGAGAGAATTTTGCCCTGCAATTTTGAGCGCTCCGAGTCGTCACGGTGCCATGCGCTCATGTTCAATGTCAACGATGTGGCGCGACGTTGTGTTCAGGGCCCAACAAGTCCGAGTTCACTGTACAATAGTTGCAGCAGACTGAGTTCCAACGCCGCACGCTCCGTGACGCGCTCGGCAGAAAATAACCGCGTGCGAGTTTCAGTTTATTTGTTAGCCGGTTTACCCCACAAAGAAAGGAAAAAATATGCAGTATAGATAAGTTACAGTGGATGTTTTGGTCCTCTTCAAGTCAATTGACATGTTCACGTTCCCATCAAACCCCATCCATGATGCGGTGGCAATACGCCCCATCTGTTAGGCAACGGATCAACGACGCCAACTTATGACTTGGCAGTGTGGCACGTGCACGCTACACAGCCATACGTTACGCGCGCGACTGTTCATATGTACGCAAAGAGAAATTCGAATGGAGTGTACGTACCCATTCAAGTTCCGGCTTTCCCATGCTTTCGCATTCGCTTTCATTTCAGAAGCAGATGACGATGAAAGGAGCTTGAACTTCCCCAGAATCCATTTTGATGCTAATCGAAAATGAATCCCGGTGTCAGTAGCAAGTTGTGAAGAACCCTTTTCCCATCGGTATGTATTCCAAACGCAGAAACAATAACATACAGTGCATAGAGATTTATGGTATGGCGTTGATATCTGAATCGTCGAGCCGTGATAGTTGCAGTGTAATTGATCGTAGGTAAAAAAACAAGAGAAAACAAAGAGAAAGCAGAGAGGCAGATGCTGACAATGGCGATGATAATGTACCGTAACACAACAGGAAGAAAGAAAGCGAGCACAAAGTATAAAAAACAAGGGCAATAATGCGGTAGAAGAGACGAACAGAGACGAGACGAGACGAAAAGAAAAGAGAAATGCAGGACAAAATGACGAGGCAGCCAAATGGGAGAAGAGAAGAAAGACGTAGATGATAACAGTAATGCAGAAGCATGAACGCCAAGCAAAGCGAAAGAATCGGAAGAACCATGAGTATATACCACAGATAGCAGAGAAAGTCTAGATAATGATAGAAGGACATGCACCAAAAGCCCAAAGAGATGAGGAGAAAGAGAAGAGAGAGAGAGAATCCGAAAGAGAACCGGAATAAAATAAAAGCAAAGTAGAAAAACATTCTAGGGTAGTGCCATGTGTGACTTACAGCACACCGACGTACATGGTCCACTCACCCGGACTAGGCCCCGGCACGAGCCCATAAAACTGCGTATGGCCCAGCAGTAAATCCACGCGACGAATCCCTTCCGTCGCAGCGGCGGAAGGGTCAGACGACCACGACGGGCCATGGGGTAATCCCGCCTTGGTGCGCGCGGTGCAAGCTGCACCGGCGAGTGAAACCTGTTCCGGAATCATATCCGCCAATTCGTCCGGCCGCACAAACTGATGCAAATTCGCGATGAGCGCTCTAAACACATCGCCACACCGCACACCGGCCGGGTTTCTCACGTCCATGGGCCAGGGCCAAACGGATGCTCGTCCCCCAATCGCCCCGATCCGTAGCGCACCGCAGGGAGGCCATGTTGCTGGCTGCGCGTAGTCCGACTCGGCCATTGGCACCGTGGACGGGGGGTGGGACCACCCGGGCCGGAGTTTGAGACCAGGAAGAGGACCGAGCGGGCAGAGGTACGGAGATCCCAGGAGATTGAAGGCACGCCGGTGTGGCGGTGTACGAGGAAAGGGTTTAGAGCGCTCGTCGATGAATCCGTGCGAAGTAGAGGAGCTGAGGGTACTGGGAGGTGGGACAGGTGCGATGGGAGAGGCGGTAACGAGTGATCATAAAAGTTAGATGCCTCGGGATCGACGGGCACCGGAACTATATCCACGTGCGAGGCTATCCACGTGTGGTTAACCAGTTAGGTGGGATCCGACTTGTACAGAGACGAGTGAATAGCCACCCACCAAAGCTTTCCCCCCAGATGTGATCTGTCGGGCGGAAGGCCCAGTGTGCAAGGTCACGCCAATTGCTGTCTGTGAGTTGTGGCGGTGGCGAGGCCTCTGTAATTAGTGGCGCCGGCCCGGGTTGCCGTCGTCCTCATAGCCCGACCGTTGTCAGTACACACCACAGGATTGCTCAAATATCAAGCCATGTACATACCAGATATACGTCTGAAAACGGAAGGGACAACCGTCCAACTATGTCTGCGATTATTCCCTAAGGATCCTTCCTGCGTCGGCTGCCGCGGGGTCAGGTCGAACCTTGTTTTGCCCTTGTCACGGAAACTATGTGCACTTTTCGGTGACGCCGGTGCTGCAGTCGTACTGGCAATGGGGTCGGCTGGTACATAAGCGCCGGGAGGCGCGAATGTAAAGCGGGGTGATCGCGCGAGTTCCGAGTTCGGGGGAACGACTGCAGTTTGAATGTTAAGGACGGGTGGCGAGACGCCTTCTCCTTGTCTTTGCAAAAATAAGGATGTGCCACGAGACCCTGAACGGGTATAGGGGGCGCCTGATGACGGCGCTATTCTAGTGGAAATGTAGGTTTGTGGGGGAAGGTTCTCGGCTGGCGCATAACCATCGTCTCGATAGAGAGGTTGTTGTTGGGGAGGCGGGACGTTTGGCAGTGGGGCCTGTCCATGCATCCGAGGTGGATGTGGCGAGGGCGGATGAGGGTTCGGAAGGGCAAGGCCGTCGGAATAATCAGTGTGGGTGATTCCATGCATGGGAAATGAAGGTGCCACCGCAGATCCTGGATTCAAAGTCGTGGCGAGTGCGACGGGAGGGTCGTAAGAGGGTGTAAAGGGTTCAAGGAAAGACTGTGGTTGGTGTAGGTCGGGCTGCGGCCCTGTATAGTTGTGTGGCTGGCGATGGGTCGTTGGGGGCGAGAGAAGAGAGAAGTTGCCAATCGAGCTTCTCTCCTCTTGGTCACCAGCATCAAACTCTTCCGGAGGAGAGTCGTGATGGTCGGAAGGCATGTTGGGTTCGTTGCTGCATGAGAGGTCAGAGAGGCCGAATGGAGAGCCTTTGGGTTGTATAACGTAACATAACCCATCACGTACTTGTAGTCGGCTGGGGGCTTGCACTGCCCCTCGCGTAGGATTGGCTGGACGCGCTCTGGAGAGAGCTTGGCTAGTAAATGTAACCATTGCATAACGGGTGATAATTCGTCGGTAACTGGTTTTTGGACGGGATTAGTCAAGTGGGATCAATTATCGGGACGATCAAAGGCCAATGAAAAAAAGGGAAAACGGGTATTGATGGCCCCCGGGGGGGTGGCAGAGTAGGCTGTGAAAGCAATTTGGGGTGCGACCCCAAAAGTGCGTGGACAGCTTTTTGGAGGGGAGGGAACAGGATAGGCACAGCGTACGCGATGTCGCTCAGGAGGATGGAGGAGGTAAGACGGGACGGCGTCGAGCGGAACCGTAGCGCCTGCTGGATTAGGCGCAAGATAGCCACGCGAGCAGGATTCATTACCCTCATACGCACGCAAAGCGAAAGTACACGTGTGGAGATAGCAAACAAATCCGCTTCATAATCAGAGCTGGACACTCAGACAGCTTCACTATGCGGGGTGTAAGGAATCGGGGTGCGAGGAATGATACATCTGTGTGAGCTGGCTCAAAAATAATGCCGGAAGCTGCATTTTGTCTGGACAGGCTATGAAGTTACGAGCCTGGGCCAATAAATGATATCAGATTCGATATCCAAATTGTGGACGGAGTTGTTGGAGGGACGGGATGGAGTGATCGTCTCACGAAAGGATGAGGTGTTGTGTTGAGTGCCAGTGCCTGTGTTGCTGTCTCCTCTAGAGTAGCCATATCCGGTCCGGCACGGACACCTCCGTGTCCAGGATATTCCCTTCCATGGTTGTCTACTCTCACATGGTCTGGCCCTCATCACAGCCTCGATACGTGGACGCCATCATTGGCCTTATTGATATACCGGTCAATGTCATCCTGAGTTCCGTCGCCCTTTGCCCAGGGCTGAGACGGCTTTGACACAGCTCGCGAAATTCCCTTAATTACGTAAGTCCATGAAACACGGCAGGACAAACCCCATGGCAGTGTTCAAATTCCCTTACGACGTGAGGGCTCTGCGCATATCTACCGTCCTGGCTTTACATCATCTAGGTTTTGACAGTTCAGAAAATCACAAGCAATGAGTCTTTGCCACGTATGCACAGCTCTCGTTGCGTATGTACAGCGTGCGACAGTACGACAATGAGTCAGAAGTTGAACTTTGAAGTTGAAGAATCTCGGGTAGATTTGAGCCCGAAGAAGCTGCGAAGGAGGAGACCATCATCTCATCGGAAGGTCGGCGACTACCAGGCAAACAAAAAGATAGGGAATCAAAGTTCCAGGCCAATAGGGTGATTCCGAAGTTCTCTGCGATGATGCTGCGCGTCGAAGCTCGTGCAGCGTTATCTCCAATGATGATCTCGGAGGCCCTGTATACAGTACTGTGTATGGTACTATGGCACAAGACCGCGGACGGAACGTCATACCTCTAAATGCAAAGCCACGATGTCTGACAGGGTCCTTTCAAGTTTCCTTTTTCCTCGGACGTTCTATCCACAACCCAAGTATGGGGAATCTGAGAAGCATCAAGTATCCCCATCCCGTCCACCCACCAGCGCATCATGCATCGTGCACCGAAAGCAACTTCGGGTAATTGGCCGACTCGTCATAAACTTTCTGACCCTGACCGCACTGTACCGAGGACGTAGGTTATCTCAAGATATACAACGCGGGATGGGCTAACAGTACCTACATATCTAGCGCGATGTCAACGAAGCCCAATAAAAGATGCGTCCTATTGTTTAAGTCGTCGGCGCCGACGGGAGAATCATCGGATGGAAGTCCCATCGTCCGGATCCCATCATCAACGTCAATGGCGGCGTATTTTAACCAAATTAACGAGATTATTATATGTAATATTGGACTTACAGTTTACATTACAGGGAAATTTTATTATAAGCCAAAGCATCGACGTCGCATCCGTCTTTTCCTTTGTTCAACGAAATAGGAGAAACAAAAAGCAAGTCACTCCGCCATGGTCGGACGTTGGCAAGTTTTGACATTGGTGTACTATCCTGCACCAGTTACGCCGATTCTTCGGCCAGTCACACATTGTCACGTGTCACTCCATCTGAAACGCCGCTAAGTCCGCTGGTCGCGCGACTCCGGCGTTGCAAGGCGTGATTGACAATGAGCCTCCTTTCCCATTCACTACACTAGACAGAACAAATACTTGAAGAGTGAGAAGGGTACAGTACTTGAGGAGGTATGAAAAATTTGCGGCAATTGAGTGGTAATTGGGCGAAAAATCCAGTGTGATAGAATAAGTCACGTCACGCCAATTCCGGATTTGGACAGCATGATCCGAGTCATCCTCTGTCCCGTTCAAACATCGGTTGCTTGTAATGTTTCATTTCCGCTTCGACATTCGACATTGTGTGCACGCATATGGTACATACAATGGGATGCATAGAAGCGTGGCGCACGGTGACTTTTGTCGATGACTCCCGCAGGAGTACTGGACAGCGGCTATGGCCGTGGCGGCGGCACGGCAAGAGCGCAATAACATCCGAGGTTTTGGACAAGACATGGATGCATGGACGTCCGTCAATCAGTGGCCTCCCGTGCGCCATTTCCTCCCTCTAGCTCCAGTTCCAAGAGACAACCAAACCCAAACTATCACTCACTCATCAAGAAACCCAAACGTCATCTTCATCGTATCTCATATCTCATCTCATCTTGGCCCATCCTTCTTTTCGCTTTTAGAAAAGCATGGAAATTTTTTTTGCTGAACCCTGAGTTTAACATGCTTTACGTTATGATGTTCTGTACCCATTTGGTGATATTGCAAGTGCATCGAGGCATTGGGAGGACAGCGCGAGCAGAAATGTTGATGTTAATCATGTTGTAGGGAGGAACTTGCCGCCATCAAGCTTTTGGGGGCACACAAAGACAAAGTGAAGACCTAGGTAAGATTATACAACACGGTATAAAAAAGGACATACAAAAGAGATGCAGAACCCGGCCGTAGCATCGAAGCTCTTCGAAGAGAAAGCGAAAGGACAAAAACTCCAAGGAATGACCGATGAGCAAGGAGGCGAAAACGAGCAAGATCCTGGTCGGCCGGGCTACAAAAACAAAACAATAAAATGGTTGCAGAGAGAAGAGAGTTTAGGCTTCGTCGTGTGTGTGCAGCGGGTACTGAACAGTCGGTGCAAAGTTACAGGACTTACACGCGTTCACGAATATGGGTGGGCGTGTGTAAACCTAACGTAACGCATGTTACGTTATCTACGCGTTACGTTCGTGAGAGGGGCACGTGGCCTGCACGCGACGCGCGGACTGTGAATCGCAACTTCGTAAGGTTCAAAACGTGGGACTGGGATTGCGGACAGCGGACAGGGCTGGGCCGAAGGGGCGACTGCCCTCGCTCCCTTGCACTCTTCCCATCATCTCATCATCATCACCACCTGCACTGCCTCTCTCTGTCCCTGTCCCTGTCCCACAACTCCTCCGCAGTCGCGCATGAAAACTTACCATGTCTCATATCCATCAAGAAGCATCAAGAGAGCAAATGTGTGTATCTGTTACATCTGTTACATCTCGCGGTGAGATGGTGGTGTGTGGCGGGTTGGCGGCAGATTTGCGCCCTCCTCATTTGGTCTGGTAACCTTATCCACCCACACCTGATAACAAATTCGAAATTCGGTTGCATTGTAATTCCCGTAAGATACAAGTTGCAGCATGTACGATTTGCAGCGAACAGAGAACGTAGTCCACCTTCACTTACAAAGTCGAGGTGAATGAGTCAGGGGGCGGGTGGGAGGATGCCGCCGCCGCGCCGCGGGAAAGTGAACGCGAGGGGGCGGGACTATGACCGTACTACACGCGCGCGATATTCCCTTTAGAAAGAAAAATAATGAATAAGAAGAACGATAACGATAACAGAAGTAGGGAAAGAAGACCGACGAAGAAAAAAAAATTGAGGGAGTCTAGAATAAAAACCGAAAATGTTAATGCCACCACGCAGTCACACACGCCACGCACCGACATGTAAATAAATATGAAAAAAAAGAGCCGAAAGGTCCCATCGCATCCCACGAGTTGCATGACGCGCACCGACAGACGCCTATTCGCGCCCCTCCGCCGGCACGCACCTGCCTCCTTTGCCACTTCCTCCGAGCCCGCACCCTACCCTACGGGTCCCTACCCCAGAGGGCCAGAACTAGGCACACGATCGCCTCCGCCTCGTTCTCGTTCGTTCGCTCCCATCGCTCCCTACCCCATTTGCAGATGTGACAGTGGGGGCGAGAGCGATAAGATACGCGATTTTTGACACATCGCGCGATGCCCCTTCCCTTTTCTCTCTCTCCACTACCCCTGCCCTGCCCTGTCTCGTCCTTCCTTGCATGTCCTTCCTGCCCTCCAAGGAAAGAATTTCCGCCTCTCCGCCGCTTCGTGTTCGTGAACGTAAGCGCCCCAGTTACTAGGGGGTTTACTCCCTACCTCATCTGGACATGTCTTCCCAGCGGACTGGCGTGGCCGACGGAGGACGTCCGAGCTGAGTCCTCACCGTCATTCCCAGTAGAGTCATTGTCCATTGTCTCTCGCCTCGCCGCAATCTCTTATGCGACCCGCATCGCAGCGATCGCACCTAAAAAAAAAAAGGAATAATTCCGTTCATTTATACATACTCATACTACTGTATACACTACCTACTTTGCTTCGATGAAAACTTTCCACCACCCATTTAATTTAAATTTTTAATCTAATGTGAAGTGTGTGAGTCATGTACACGTGCGTTCTGAAAGTCGTGGGTACCGATGGGCTAAACCCGTATTCGCGAAAGGCGTGGTGACTCTGGTGAGGGAAAAAGGGAAAAGGTTTACGTCCGAGGCGCGCATTTCACCCCCCGCCATGTCCGGGTAGAAGCGAGAGAAGGAGGTGGGAGTGGTAGGTGGGAATGGGAATGTGAGAGAGATTCATTTACGCATTGCAGTGTCAGTAGCACATTGCTCATATTGTTCATTGTGATAGCATCAGAACAGAACCTGTGCACCCGAAAACAGCGGTGCCAGCGGCGCAGGAAGTTCGCACGCACTTTTGTCCCGAATCTCCGTGAGTGAGCGTGAGACTCGGACCCGCCCGGGCGCGACATAAAGGTACCGACACTGTGTGCGCGTGGTCGTGAGTCGTGACGCGTGACTGATCGCTATCATAGGAAGTAAATGTTTGGCCGCCGAATGATATGCGTGCAGAACACTTCTTTCATCACCCACGCACCCACAGACGCACACGCGAGTCGTACTGTACGCGTACTTTAACGACGCTACCGGACCCCCGCTTTTCGCACCCGAAAGCCCGATCGAGTCGCATAACTTATCTACCCCTCCTCTGATTTGACTCCCCCCTCCTCACTGATACCCGGCGGCCATCACCGATTGCCCGTATTTACCGAGCGCTTCACTCAAACTCGGGTATGATGTGCCAATGGACCAATTCCAATTTGCACATGTATGTACTGTAGGGTATTGTGTTGTTCTGCTTTGCTTTGCTTTGATTCCGACCCCAAAGGGGCCAACTAGCCGGCTCACGGCACTGCTACACTTATCTGACCCCATGATTAGATTCGAATCTAGAATTTGTCTCAGATGCAGAATCTCCTCGGCCTAAAGACGCCCAAACTATGATCACCGTCGGTGCCAAAAAGTCATCACTACTAATTCGTCAGTACGCAAAGCCTCTTACCATTTCCTGCTATCGCGGGCGATAAAGGATACACCGAACAACAACCCATTAGTCGTTAGCCCACTCTCCCTTGCGTCCCAAACGACGGGGGGAGATCGACTCTTGTTAGAGTGTTGGATATCAGATACTGCGTGATAAATAACAGTTTTATGACGGTCTGGACTGGAGTGGGCGGAGAACACGCTTTGACTTCGTCATCTTCCAGAACCCTTTGAAAAAAATTTGATATGATATTCGGCCAATACGCCACTGCGCAGGGTAGAAACGTGGTGGGTTAGTGGGTGGGTCGGACAAACCTCCATGGAGAGAATCGAAATCACCGTAATTAATTGTTTGACTAGACCACTTTCTGGGCGTTCCACGTTTAACGACTACGGCGACAGCTGGGCGGCAACCCTTTCTTTCTTTTTTTTAATTCCTATTTTTAATATGTGAAGAGAGTTGCAAAACGGAACCGAAAGTAGCAGAGCTGGCAACGCCACTGTGTGACGGAGGCGAGGGGGCGTACAACTTGGCGGGATAGACTAGGATCCCAAAGGACGTTTTAGACGCCAGCGGCGCAACAATCTGGCTATCCCGGGCCAAGGGTAAAGCGAAAGAAGCTTAAGACAGGGCTTTTCCCAAGGAGAGGAGGCTGTTTCGGGAAGACGAGTGGAGCCAATACCTCTCGATCGTGGATGATCGTACAAGGTTTTTTTTGTTTGTTTCCGCGCCTCTTTCCCCTTCCACACAGCTCAGGGGCAAAATGTGGGGCTACGTTGTATCCAAGGCGACGAAACGATACACGTTCCGATAGAGAGCAACCATGGGCCCAAGCAAAATAGATAGATAATAGAGAAGCTGGTCCAGGCGTTGACGGTGGCTGTGGCTGTGCATACAGCTGCCCCTCTTGGTAAGACAGGGCCAGAGGAAGTGTTTCGAAAGAAAGTTAGGGCTGATAGAGACAGGAGAAGGCGAAAGAACTCCGATCGCAGTCACAATCGATGATGTTTCCTGTAGCAAGCAGTTTGGGCGAAGGTCCGAAGGAGTGACAGAGACATGACAAGGGTAAAGGGTAACCACGCCTTTCGTTCTCCGAACCGTCATGGCCTCATGGCCAGTTGGAATTAAGCGGTGCAAGCTGTGCACAATTTGCAGGCATGCAATGATGTGAAGCATGCGTGGTCGTCGGGTAGTACGGTGATGTTGGACAGTAGGAGGCGCTCATGAAATGGGTCACGGGGACACAGGCACGGCTCCACAAGTTCACGACATGCCCATGTCACGAGCGCAAAAATACAACTATATTTGCACGAATTTCCGAGAATTGCTGACAGCCGGTGCGTCAGCGGGCCAAATTAAATGGGAAAAGGAACGGCGAATGCAAACACGAGCGCGCGCAATAGCACGTAAAATGATGGGTGCGTGGGGAAAAATGAAATAAAGGCTAAGCACAGGTCCATCTAATCTACAAGACTCTCGCATACTCTGCCTCTTTGCTGCCCCGAGGTGATTAGGCGAAAAGAAAGGAGGCAAAGGAGAAAAAGGTAGGGATGGTGTGTTCAAGGGAGAGGAATGAGATCAACTAGACTCCGGGGAGATATCGGCGCAAGGGCACCTCAAGGGACCATGAAGACCGGTAATTCGGAAAGTGAAGTGGCGCATGGGGAACGGGGTGCGCATCCGAGACAGGACGAAATAGGAATCGTTAGGCGCGTGTAGAAATTCAGTATTCTGGGATGGACATGGCCAGATGACGCAGGGCGGAGGAGAGAGGAGGGCAACAGAGATTCAAAGATATTGTGTTGCTATTACCGGATGAGGAGTAAGAGTACGGGAGTAGGGAGTTGGAATGAGACATGATCATGGAATGACAGAGGGAGGTGGGAAAAGTGACAAACAAGAGTCGGAGGTCCGAAATTATGAAATCAGAGAAAAGGAACCGATGAGCATTTCCAGGATAGGAAGGCCGATTAGCGAGTATTTTTTAATTAGATAATATGTAATGGACGGAAATAAATTGGAACACGACATTGTTGCAGAATGGATCGCATCGTCTCAACAACATCTCGCTGAGATCGCAGCCTTCTTCATCATCGTCATTCCGAGTCATCAACCCAACAACGTATTGCGGAAACGGGGGAGCGGAAGCTTAGGCTAAGGGACGGAGGTCTGACCTGCCAATTCGGGAGGTGACAAAGGCTCGGGCCGGGAAGCTGGCGCCCTGGCGTGACTGTGTCGGGAAATTCGTGCCGGGGCCGTTAAGGGCGTTACCGTTACAAGAGTCACTTGGGAAAAGAAATACGAAAAAAATGGGGGTTTGGGAAACGTACCTCATGGTTAGGCGAAGGGGACGGGAAATGGAAGAATCGGGGAAGGAGATAAGTATGAGGGAATACCCACTTAGCAGGTCAGACAATAGGACGGCGGCAGTGGCTGACAGTATTTACGTGTATTTGTTATTAGAATGGATGGTCGAATATTCCTTTTATGAACATTGTCCCTCGACGATCCGGATCGGGGAAGGTGTAATTAGCAGCGCTCTGGTCAGATCTTGCTATTACGGCCTGAGCTCCATCTGGGGAGGCAGAGAACCTTGCTTCAGGCCCTCTGCCAGAAACAACTATAAAGCCTAGCCACACTCCTAATTGTATTCGGTTGCCACCGCCTCACAATTGTTTTTACGCTGTCCCGACAAGACAAAAGACCACGACTGCCTCCTCAACTTGCTTCGAGCAACATCCCATTTCTCCCTCCTGCTATTGAAGCGCGGGAGTATACTGAGCGTTATACTTGGCCAAGCTTGCTTGCCTTGCCTTAACTTGCCTTTTTATCTCTCTCTCGCATTCCCCCGATCCAACACAATTACCTTTCTTCCCTCTACTTCTTACGCGCGTGCAAAGCAAAGAACAAAGAAACAATCATGCCCGCTATCCGCACGCGCGATGCCCCCGTTCAACGTGAGTGCTCCCAAGCCACCCCATTTATCCCTCCACTCACCTCCATCCAAGCCCTCGAAGTGGCCCTGGCTGAGCCCGTATCCACTTACCCCATTCTCAATGTCATTTCTCCGACGCCGCGCGCCTTTACGTTTCCGATGAACGTCCACAGTCCTTCACCCTCGCCTTCCAACTCGCCCTTTGATCCTGATCTCAGAACGCTCACATTCTCTACGCCTCCCCCTCCCACAAGACCCACACCCCATCTTCCTCCATCTCTTCCATGTCATCACTCACCAACACGACGAGCAGCAGTCTCTCGGCAGACGTACCTACAACTCCCCCAGGCTCTCATCGTCGCAGGCGTTCCACTGTCTCCGATATCAGCGAACGTCGACCAAAGAAGGGTGACGAGGACTACATCAAGCGGCCGGAAAACGCCTTCATCCTTTTCCGCCGCAAATGCTGTGAGGATCGTAACCTGGCGCAGGGCGCCGGAGACGCAGGCGACGTCGATGGGTCTCCAACGAAGAAGCAACGCCAGGCTGATCTATCGAAAACGATCAGCCAACAGTGGAAGTGTCTCTCACCTGAGGAACGTCAGTATTGGGAGGACCTCGCAAAGGAAAAGAAGGTGCGTACCTTTCGTCTATTGTCCCGTCCTTTTCCTTCACTGTCTTACCGTGAGCGCAGAAAGAGCACGAGGCCATGTACCCCAATTACGTGTACCGCCCTCAGCGCGTCAAGGGTAAGAAAGCCGCTGCCAATGGCAAAGGAAAGGCCCGTGGCCCTGAAGAGCCAGAGACTGATAGCGAGGGCCTCTCGTTTGTGATGCCCGTGCCCGCTGTTCCGCAGCGCGCGGGACGTCGGGCCCTTTCTGCGCCAACCCCTCCCCCGGCATATCAGCAGACCATCCACATCCCGATGGTGTACATGCCATCGACGCCTGCCTCGCCCTCGATGCTGCCTGTAACTATTCCACGCACCTGCTCTCCCACGCAAATCCCCACCCAGCTATCTTCCACTGGCTTGGGCTACGATTTTGTCCAACAGAACCCTTCGTTCTTGCCTGTTTACAACAACCCACCCCAGGGATGGAACCCAGACAGTGCTGCGTGCGGCGAAACTTACGTGAATGTGTTTGACATGCAGCACCTGGACCCGCTCTCGATCCCGCCATGTGCTCATGCGCCGTCTGAGGGTCTCTTCAAGACGACTTCCCCCAGCTCTTATACTTCTTCGGGACCACCCTCACCTCACATGTCCCCATATACGCCGGCGGCACTTGAGACGATGCATGTCCCCATCGATGCCTGGCAGGCAACTTCGCTCTCGGTTTCCGACGTAGAGCCTCCGATGCCAGTCTCGCTCGAGTACCAGCCGTATTCCTGGGGCAACGCGCCAGACTTGTGGGTTAATGGGAGTGCGCCGATGTTCAATGAAGACTTCGACATCTCCATGATTCCCCCCATCTCCATCGAGGTACCCAAATTTGATGGCCTGACCCAAGGCATTGACCACCCATGTGGGAGTGACTTCCTTAGCGCACACACGGGCGAGCAAGATGGGGATGCGTACGCACCAGTCTTCACGTTCAACGACGCGAACGAGATCCAACTCGTGGATGGCTTCTAAGGCTTCTCGCCAACGAATATTCACTCCTCCCTGCGTACGGCCCCGGTGGTCAGTACGCAACGTCTCCACGCAACTGAACGATAACGTCCTCACTTCTACTCACGTTTGTACGGTTATTCCTTCCTTTGCTGTATTACCACATGGAGTGATCCACACATTCTGTACTTGTTTTCTTCTTCTAGTCGCCCCCCTCCTCACCTTTTTTTTCCCCGGGTCGCGTCTCCTTCAGGACACTTGGTATCTTCTGTTGTATATTGGTTGTATTTTTTTGTCATGCGCGAGGTCCAAACCTGTATCCGCCATCTCTCCTCCCCCCTCGTCGCCGTTTTTCCATGTCCAATGCGCTATACCTTGACGAAATTTGTACTCACCTTACCCCCCAAGGCTACCCTTTACTCTTTACGCGCCACATTGTTTGGATACCCTGGAATGACCGATACGTATGACTCTTGCATTCTTTTTCACCCCACTCATCCCGTCGCTACTTGTTTTATCCTTCACATAACTTTTGATGACTCCATCTTGAGTGCTATGAAAAATAAAACCTGAATGAACACCCGGAAATTGTATGTTTGAGAGAAATGGGGGGGAGGTGGTCGCAAGGATTGAGGAGACAACGGTTGCTGGCCAAAATGCCCTGGAGACACGACTCTCAGCACGTGCCGCCGCATCCCAAGTAGCACACTCCCATCCCCCCCTTGTACACTCCTCCCCCTTCCCTTCCCCACTCTTTCCTTTGCTTACACCCTCAGGCGGTCACTTGGCAGATATCACACCGTCAGCTCACCACGCCACCATGATTTCCTTTGACTGGCTCACATCTGATCATCGCGAGACTCACACCTCTGAGTGTGCACCCCCACAGCCCCGCTCTCTAGCTTGGCAACCCTCTCCCTCCCCTTTGAGGCACGTATCCTCCACCTTGCAGTACCACCCACTTTCCACCCCGTCCCCGCCACTCCCGCTCTCTCCAGCCGTCTGGTCCAACCTCCCAATCGAACTCGTCACACAGATACTCCTCTACGCCGCTTTTGCATCCCGCGCGGATGCCCATGCCTTTTGCCTCGTGTCCTCCGCAGTGCGCCGGGCGGTCCTCCCGGCCCTATATCATAACGTTCTCCTTCGCTCCGCCAGCCAGGTGCCAGCATTTGTCTCTCCATTTACCGCTAAGCAAAGGCGACCACCATACCACTATTACCCTTCTCCCTCTGGTCATGACAACAGTAGTAGTAGTTCCAATTCCAAGCTACTCGCACATATCCCCATCCATGCCCTCGCCCTCGCGCTACCCACCAAACGCCCCTCTCTCGAAGTGGCCCTTGCACGCACGGCACCCGCCCTCACCTCATTAGAACACCTGGCACTGACAGCCCCACTCCTAGGTGCACACGCGCACTGGCTCCGTGCCGCACCACACGTACGTCCGCGTACGCTGACGCTCTACCACCTCGGACGACCCGCGCCAGTGCACTTTGGCGAACCATTTTTGCGTAATGTAACTCATCTATACACATCGACGCTCTGCGGTTTCCGTGGCACATCACCTGCGTCCCTCCCCTCCCTAACTCATGTCGCCCTCTCTACCCGTGCCACACAGCCCCCTTCAGTTATCGACGATGTCCTCGCTGCCGCAAGGCGTGTGCTCAGCACCTGTCCCCACCTCGTCATGCTCGTCCTCTCCCTCGATTCCACAGGCAGCACACCCACTCCTACCGCTATCGCAGCAAGTGCTGCCGCTGCCGCTGCTGCAGCAACTCCAGCTTCTTGCGCACACGGAGGTATCGGAATTGCTACGCCCTCTATCATCACACTCCCTGTACCATGGCGCGCTGCCCTGGCCCGCCAGCGCGACCCACGCCTGCACGTCCTGCCCTTTGCGCTTCATGCGCGAATCATGTGGTGGGACGTTGTCGCTGGCGGAGAGGGCAGTGGGGTGCAGGACGTGTTTGCATGCGCACAGGCGTGGCGCGACGCCGAGGCGCGTGGGGTTACCTCAGTGATGCTGCGCTTAGCGGCAGAGGCTGCCCTACGCAATGCCGCGCTTGATTCATGGAAGGAGGACGAGTGGGATTTGGACTTGATGACTGCCCCCGGATACGTCCACGGTCGGTCTGCCGATGAGGGTGAAACGGATACCCGTGAGTTCCCTCACATCAGCCTTGCACTGTTCGTCTGATTTGCTCACCCCTCCCTTGGTTTCTGATACAGCTGCGATACAGTGGTAATTCTAGATCGTGCCGACATGCGAAACCTCTTCATTGTTAGCTCGCAATGAAACTCGTCATGAGTTAGATCTCGTTGTGTCTATGTGCATCGGCCATTGTCTGATGTCCCAATCCGAAGGGTCGGAAAGAATACGATGCCGACAAGAGACGTAACGTGCTGCATTCCCGCATTACCACCAGAGTGATACCACTGTCCAGTGTCCACCGAAGCCTCGGAGATCTCGAACTTTTCCCATCATCACTCCATTGTTCCGTTGACTTTGGGTGTAGACGCCCGCCACGATCACCTTCTCGTCTATCCATCAGACCAACTCTTTCCATTCGTCTTCATACCACCCTCTTTTCCTTTCCGCTCACACAATAAGCTTCTTTGACTGTCTTAATATGTACTACCGGTCATATCTCGCTGTATGCCAGCACTTTACCCTTCCCTCGTCGCCCCATCTTCCACCGACCATGTATATGGCTTACGTCCCCCCATGTGGGCGTGCCCCATTGTCTTTGAAACGAAACGACGAAGGAGCCATTACACATTCTGATCTCCACCTATTCATATTTGCTGTACAGTAGTTACACGAACGACGATGATGGCAACGAAACTCTGCACAGTTCTCTTTTGTCTACCCGTTTACGGTACAGTACATGTCACGGTACAGCACTGCGAGAACTCTCCGGGCTATCCATCCATTGTTAAGAAATGGGGTAGGGGGAACAACGACCGACCTACTTTGTGCGTGAGAAGTGGGTAAGCAATGTAGTCCCCTCTTTTACTACATCTGGCTGTCACTGTCAGACTGTTGTCGTCCTTTATGGCGCCGGGCGACGACTCTTACCCCCAAGTAAACCATATAGCAGGTTATTTTCCAGAACCTCTCCCAACTCGGAAAAAAACTTCGGATACCCTCATGTCAGTCCCACCATCTCGAGATCCCCCTAAAAGATAGTTCGGTACCCCAAGAGCTTAAAAATATTATAAACAGTATATTCGATATTATAAGAACGGCGTCCGCGAACGTGACCTCTGAGTTGGGATGTGGGGAGCCCCGGGCGCACGCTTAGCTTACTGTACGCTTACAGTATGCATGCAGATATGTCCATTGAGTTGAGTATACAGTACAGTACGATACAGTAAATTTCACATTCGCAGAACAGAATGGTTTCGGCGCTCCTCCCTCCCATCATTTCCTCATTCACCTCACTTGAATCACTTCACCCGCCACCTTCTTTATCCGCCACTGCCACTCCCCCTCCCGACGTCGCCAATTGCCGAACCGAAAATCCGTTACTCGGAGCCGTGAGCGCACACGGAATAAAGTGGGTGAGGGTGAGAGGTGTTTTCGATTTGATGGGGCGTGAGGCTTTCTTTATGGGTATGGATGGATGATTGGCGTGTGTATTGCTTCCGAAAGTTGCTAATACCAATGAATGGTGCATTCTTTTTTTTTTTCGGGTTTTTTATAGGGCTTCTGAGGCCAATCATTGACGCATTATGACATTGCCTAGCCGCAGGCCCCGTTCGCCCATCACACCATGCTGTTATCATCATACTGTCGCAATATACTGCACTATACTACTATGCACCTCGTGATCGACTTGGGCGGCCAATTTGGGTCAAAATGGAAATGGAAATTACCCATACGCTCAGGGCCCATATGTACACACTACACACATTCATTACCGTGACCACAGTGCTAGTTGAAGTTGAGGAATGGAGAGAGGGTACTCTGTGATCCTGGATCCGAGTCAGATGCTTGTGTGTGCCAGTGACTCGCCGCTAGGGGAATAGCCTCAACCTGTCGACCCATCGGATTCACGGGCATAATTTACTCAGGCTCGAGCGCTCTGCCCTCGCACCCCGTCACGTCGTTCACATTCACAAATTCCGTTATAATATGAGGAGGTCATGTGGTTCTCCATGGGCGCCTAATACAAAGCATGGATGATGCCCTGGGCATCTCGGGAAGGACAAAATGTCGGGTCAGGTCGGCTTCAGTTCGGAGTTCGGATCAAAGCGAAGGAAGGGAGAAATTGAAGCACGGATTGGGGCCCCATGGTTACGTGAGTGAATTATGCCGACGGTACAATACTCTACCCGTAATCAAAGTGAATCATCCGTCATATGCGATAGCTGTTCAAGTAAGGCTGTACTGCACTGTACTGTTCTTGTACAGCATCGCGATGTCGGCTCCGGGGCACGATCGGCCAGACGTAAAGTTACTACAGACAGCCGCGAAGATCATGATCGTAGTAACTTGCTATCAGTTGTGCGCGCGGTATCAATTGTTTCGTGCTCGATCTATCTGGCGACTAACGCACGCGTATCAAGTTTCGACGTCCTACGCTTGACTCGCGTGTGTTCGCTTCCTTGTTTCATTGTTAGTCCAGGGAGTCAACGATAGGTAATTTTGGACCTTTTGGTGTAACATCTGCGACGGTCAACACGACGATCCCGACTCGGAATTGAAGTGATACACGAACGCAGGTTCCCTTTGAACTGGAGGCGGGGCAGAAAAACACCGAAGAAGTGCCAAAAGAGGCTTGACATGAGTTGGCCAGATGGGAATCGTTCTGAAGGTGTGGCGATCGCCAACCAGCCATTATCGCAAGAGCTGCATGGGGCAATGTCACGATTATACCTCACTTTCCTAACGAGAAACCCATCGCTGATCCCTGTCACCATGTATAAGAGTCATTCGTGCTTCTTATGGAGTGACAAGCACGGGCCTGCCTGGGTAGTCCTCGAGCGACGAAAGTTTCGACTCCCCAGTACGTGAAAAGTGATTGGTAGCGCAGGACAGCAACTTCTGACGAAAACACAGCGAGCAGGCAAAAGGGAGAGTATCAACGAACCTGACCCGTAAATACGCCTGCGATGCGACCACACACTTCGCTATTGCGAGAAAGGAAGTCAGTACGAGGAGATTGGTTCTGTTTTCGACAGAAGACCCTCGAAGTACTCACCATTTGCATTCCAGCGCGTGAAAAGGTAAAAAAACTCATAGTCTAGACTGAGTCCTGGTTACGCAGTCGGCCAATCGATGGTTGAGTACGAACTACAAAGGGCGCACACAAATGGCTATAATGTAATCCCGCACAAATGATGCGAAGGAAAATGCGTGATGAGTGAAAGCCTAATGCGTGTGATTAGGATAACACGGTGAATACGTTGCTTACAGTAGGTATATCCTTCTGTTGGGTATGAGCTGCAAATGACTTACAAGAAGCCTCAAAGCAGGCAACTGGGAAAATCTCACAGGAAGTCACAAACAAAACAACACCACACCAAGTGGGACAACTCACCACTGTCCGTATCAACTTCATCTGAGCATTTAAATTCTCGAGCGACTCCACGAGCATCTGTCAAAATCTCAAATCCTATTCGTAGTCCATCCACAGGTCGAGTGGGGGATAGTGCTGGCGAAGGTGGGCAAAGGGGACTGACCGGAGGTGATGACGATGGGAACTCGATGGGAGTACGGTGCCGTTTCTGCCAGCGAGGGTACTGTAAGGACAAAAAAGGTGCGATGATAGCGGTCTTAGGTTGGCCCTTACCGTATGAGTTGTCCTCCTTTTGCATGCCCCCCGGGGGCACTCATCGTCCTACGCTTTGCAAGGGATTACATCAAACGTTTCCCGGGTGGGGCCTCTCTTTTAGCCTTGCTTGGTCGCAAATTGATCGCTTGGTGGCGTTTCTGGCGTGGAAAATTGGGATCGTATAGAGGCCGAAACCCTCCTAGGCCGCCTAGGCGTCCATTTGTTGAAACAGAGGCAAGTTCATATTCAGTGTCAGGTGGTTCGGCTATTGTAGGGGAGTATGTGTTCGCTGCTAGCTCTGTGCCACGATCGGCTAGCCACCCGAGCCTACCCGAACACACAGACGGACAACAAGTAGCAACGGTTGCACATCCAGTCGGCACCCATCCTCCGGCCATTGCCAGCAGCCTTTCCGTCGATCATCCATACGGTTCACCACAACTCCTTGGCACAAGAGGCCTCGTCAATCGCAGCTCTGCGAGCTTGAGCGCTGCCAGCATTCAGAGCAGTGCCAGTGACCGGTTTTCAATTATAACAACCTCGCGCGATTCATTCCGTTCCACACGCGGCCAACCATCGCGACTTCCTAGATCGACTCACCGCCAGTTTGGGCGTGGTCCGGACCCATCACGATCAAGAGAGCAACCGAGCCCTAGTAGCTCTCAGCCAAATACACCCTCGACCCGCCCCCATACACCCTCCTATCCTCCAAGTCTCGAAATTATTACCACGAATCTACCCTCTGCTGCTCATGAAACTGGCAGAGTCAGTCCTTTGGTTCCATCTTCGGCATCCTCCGCTTATACGCACCAACCGCCGAGTACTCCAACTTCGAATGAAGTTCGCAGGAGACGGTCTTCGACGAGTCTTGTTGTGAACGTCCAGAATCCGTCAACAGAATCATTCGACTCTTTGCCTGAGGGTCGCTTTGTCCAGCTCATCAATTCTGAACAAATTCCACGATACAATATGGATGCTCTGATGCAAGTAGAATATGCCATCCTATCACCACTCCCTTATTTTTTTTGGCAGACCTCGCGTGGAGACATGTTACGATGTGAGGCGTTTAACAACTACGTTCCCATAGTAAGTTGTAATTTGAATAATATGGTTCAGTCTAATAGAGTTCTCTCTAGTCTTCCGGAGCAGGACGGCGTTGAGCAAGATTCGATGATCCAGGAAGACTGTAGCCCGTGGGTACCAGCCACCCATCCAGATGGTGGCCTCTATTTCTACGATGAGGAGAGGGTGCGTGTGTCAATGATCACGGAACGTACAGGCAGGACTAACTTGAATGCACTGTTAAAGAGATTATTTACCGACACTGACATGCACAACACAAAAATGAAGGATGAAATTGAACATTTCTATGGCCACCTGCAACGAATTTTGCAAAACGAGGATATATCTATCCCTTCCGAGGACTATGACTTGGTGCTTGACATTATGGTGACAGACGACGAGCGAATATCGTGGTCGTATTACTATGCATGCCACGAAGCACGATGCCTGTTCTGGCTTGAGACATATGATGCAAGTTATATGATATCTGAATTATACGGGGTCAAGTCACCGGCCCATGTCAGTGCGTTACACCTTTGAGTTTCTCTCCGTTTCCACTAATGTGGTGTGTAGGGCACCGTTTGGAGTCCCTCTATTGGTAGGTTTATCATCTACTGGATTGGTGTTGTAAGCGTCGACATTTTCTGGTTAGGAATCATTGGTCACTCTTTCCGGTCGTTTTTGATCGTCGTCGTCTTCCACATGACGTTTATGACGAGCTTATGGGGATCTTAATGCACGGCTGCGTCGGTGAGTCTTTGATCCAAAGTTGGAATTTCAGAGGAAGACACCACCGACATTGGTACCATAGATTGCATTACTCGAAGACTTCAACTCTACCATACGACGATGATACGATGCGCAGAATGATCGACTTGTACAAGCGGCCAAGGGTACGCCAGTGTGCTGTGAGGGGAAAGGGATCGCTGACTTTGTCACTCAGAGGCAACGGGCGGTTTGGCATACTACAATGCTGGGATTAGTGAGTGCATATAGCCATACACCTTTCCTCATTACTTACTGTCTCGTTCTTAAGCACGCCTTCTGTCATTTTTTGGTAAACCCTGCTCGGATCTGGTCAAGTATATCAGCTAACTTTTGCGCATTTTCAGCACATTGGAGGTTCTATTACTTCCACGGGCAGAGGAACGCGCGGCTTATGCGGGATAAGACCGTTTATGACAAACCAGAACGGGAAAGATCTCTACTCATCACATGCTGTCGCCACTGCTTTTCTTTGCACCGGAAGTTCATCTTCGGGAAATGGAGAAATTGTGGACGGACGAAGTTATCATTGAGACGGTTTGGAAAAACTTCATGTCCAAGTTATTGCAGAATGGAAGGCGTGATTCTATGGGTGCGTGTCCAACACGTGTGGTTGGCTCTTCAGACTCACATGATTGTAATCCAGTCGACGGTGATGTTAACAGCCAACGTCGGGTTTCTTGCTATCCCTGGCGTCGTCCTATCAAATATCAGCGGGACAGGCATATCGGGAGCCAATCAAGTGCTCATCTTCACGTCTTATTCACAGATCGCCAGCTCCCTCTCAGTAGAAGCTAGTATAGGAAGTATTGTGACCGGCTTGCTCCTCGCTCGTCACAATCGTACCAAACAAAAAGATGACCCGGCGAGCGCAGTGAGTAGACAGTCGTCCCTGGCGTGTTTTCCCAGTTAACTCTTGGGCAGTCGACATATCTCTACCAGAATTCTCATCCAGTCTACGGTCTTGAACCGATGGCTATTATTCTCAGTCTTCCGTGGGCGTTACTTATGTGGTCGTACGTCGTCTTAAGGTTTCCTCCTCGGTTCATGTTCATGAGACCTCTCCTTTGTGGAAAGGATGGTGATCTTTTTCATTGCGCTATTGTTTTTCTGCTTCAAGATCTCAAACCTCGCGACACGCATCTCAGTCTCGATCATGTCGGTCCTTGTGGCTACTCTCATCATATGGTGCATTCGGGCCGCTTGGGAAACTACCGACGGTGAGGTATGGCGAGACAGCCTGATCGTGATCCGGCGCACACGCAGCAACCTATTCAAACGTGTAAAGGATTTTTATCCATTTCGCACCCGTCGCGTCCCACGCCACGTCCCTCCAAATGAGCATATCACATTGACTGACCGACTGGGGGGAGTGTAACGTTTCATGTATTTACACCCGGGTTCTAGAGATGTTAAGTTGCAGTGTAAAACAAGAGTCTGTAACGCGATGATGTATTTTATTACAGTCATGACAACTCAGTAGAACCGTCTGCTAAGAAACGAGAGGGTCAAACATAACGAATGTCTTGTGTTATCTACCAAAATGATTGTCTGGCCAGCGTGGTTCCCTGTTTTATCGAATCGTCGTGATCGGTGCCCCTAAACTAACCCCCGAAGAAGCGTTGGCCAAATTCATGGGGCGGTTGTGTCGACGGGTTCTACCACAAGCAAGGTTTATTCCCTTCCTATGGATGGGACAGAGGAAGTTCCGCACGAGTTCGCAGGCGATATTTGAAATGATGACAACAATTTGTTCCTGTTTGTCGCACGAGTCTGGGCCCTTTAGCCGATTACCGATTACTGTAATTGCTTCGCTCCGCGCAAATCACAAGCAACGGGACCGTCGGGACGTCGAGGACTCGAGGACCCACAAATCATCACTGTCGAGGCTTCCAGCGACACTCGGGGTGTTGGTGTTACCGTTCAAGTTGTGCTACTAGGCTACGGAAGTCTTTGACAACTTTGGGCCCGACGGCAGAGAAAGAGAAATAAACCCTATGTCTACATTTCCTGCGCCTACATTACGTACTGCGGGACCTTTGTGACCGTGACTTAACTTGAAAGACTTCGTTTTCCCCTTGTCGGCTCACCTGTTCTTCACTTTTTCCAGGGATGAATCAAGGGTTGCAGGCCTTTCAAGCGATCCGATGTGCTAAAGGAGACTTCGAGCGCCGTAGATGATCTGTCCAATTCTGTCGGGTGAGGAAGTTGAGTATGACGGCAACGGGAAGTTCGGTTTACATGATTGCATTTTCTCTCTTCGGTCTGCTGGGCAGTAGAGAGGCTTGAACAAGGGAGGAAAGAGATGCAATGAAGGGATAGGAACACACCGAATCCCATGTAGACGACGATCCGAACACAGAAGAACTGGATGGCGATCGATCGCCAACGAATTATTGCAAGAACTGGGCGCGGGCGGAACTTGCCGTACGTGCTAGCGCTAATATATGCGCCGCACTTCCATGCTTGTTCCGCACCTCTCCACGCCCACAGTGTAATCACGATGTCCTCTACAGATCAATACAATGATGATGTAGAACGGGGACGAGGAGGTGGGTCTGGGATTTATTCTCCCTCTTCTTTTTGAAGTACTGATTGCCGTGTGATCAAACCTGTCGGAATATGACTCAGGAGGATTAGCCCAGCCACAGCACGAAGAAATCGGTGCGTCTCGTGCCAGTTAGGTTGGCGATTTGCTGATCCGATAGTATGGTGTTGAAGGCATGAATAATCGAGACGATCCAAGTCAATCTCCCGAGGAATCCCACAGACAGCACCAGGAATTTGAAGATGGTGCCAATGATCTATGGTCCCTGTACGGAAAGGAAGCTCAGATTTACGACGAATCCTGGATGAAGACAATGAAAGATGATATGGGAGGCATCCTCATATTCGTGCGTGTTTGTTTTCCCTCTGTCAGCCAGAATTTGACATCATTCATTCCAGGCCGGTATATTCTCTGCTGTTCTCACTGCATTCCTCGTGCCAAAGATCCAGGATTTGAAAGTGGACTCCGCAGACCAGTCAGCCTATTACCAGAACCAAACAGTTCATATGCTTGATCGAATATCGCAACAACTCGCCTCGATTGGCGACCAGATCTCGATCGATTCTAATTCCCCATTGCCTTACCCGACCTTTTATCCGTCGGTGTCTGACATGCGAGTGAATCTGTCATGGCTTTTTAGCCTCATATGCAGTCTGTTTGCCGCCTTCCTTGCGACACTCGTTCAACTATGGAGCAAGAACTATATGCACATCTTCCAGCAGGCAAACAACCCTTTGCGGTTTGCGCGGACTCGAGTGTCTTTGTTCGAAGGTCCCAAACGCTTATCAGAACTGGCGGAAGCCGTCCACGGGCTTATGCAGATTTCTGTCATGCTCTTCCTCTGGGGGCTTGGTGACGCCATCGGGCAAATTAACAGAAACATTTTTCTCTTCGTCTTGCCTCCGATCGCTATGGGCTCATGCCTCTATATTTACTGGACATGGTCATCGATTCGGAATCCCCTATCGCCCTATCGGACCCCACTCGCAATGTTCATCTCGATATTCATCTCATTGTTCATCTGGTATGTCATCCAAAACCTTTCACGCGGCCCTCGCTATAGTCACTTTTATGGAAAAGTGGTCCAGCCTCTGAGCATCGAAATCATCAGGAACAATCTGCGATGGAAGAGACCAAAATCTCCTTGAATCAGGACGTGCGCGCCATTCGGTGGCTTATTGACCGCATTAGTGGTAGCGACGAGATGCAGGCCTTAGCTCTGGCAATCCCCGGCTCATTCAACGGGAAGTGGGGCCAAGAAGTTTGGAAAGGGGTCGTGAGAGACCAGTCGACGTCGCCTGCTAACCTTCAAGCCCGATCCCTTCCTGGTTTCCCATCTACACGCCAAGGCACCACCGTATATAAACTTTGCAGACGTATGCGGCACTTTTTCGAGGCACACAAATACGAGGGAAATTTCGTGGACGCAGGGTCAGTACATACTAGGCGTATGCGCGCGTACGTTGAAACTGCGGCATCCCTTGTATGCTGTGCGGATGTCAAACTGGACTCCTTCGGAGACATTGCATATGTGCTTAGCGAAGTGGGGGACAAAGAACAGACAAACAACACATTGTCAATTGGATTGAATCCATTGTTCACCGTGCGCTGGACATGCCTCTCGCTCGTGGCCATCAAGCAGATAATTAACGACAACCGGCTGCAGGAACTAGTGAAGTTGGCGCTGGACGGCATTACATCCTTCCAGACAAATCTGGGTAGTCGACTCGGAGACACCGTGACAACGGCACTGACGGTTTCTCAGAAGATGGACCACGATCTGAAGAAGGCATGGGGGGCTGTTTTGGATCTGCGACTAGCTTTAGAGTCCCGGAGCCAGAGCCAGAACCAGACAGAATCCGGGATCAGAAGTATCCTAATCACTTCAAGTTGCGAAGCATCGATTCAAGAGCTAGAGCGTATCGCAACGGAGGCCGTTGGTTTGAAAGAAGTCGATTGGCGAATCCGCTTCCTCCAGGAAACGATGGATGAGGTTACACACAAGTTGACGCGACGCCTCCCAGGCGCATTCTTTGACGAGCTGCGGCCCACCGCACCTATTATGACAATTGAAGCCTCTGATCTGCCTTCTGTTCAAACCACTCCTTTCCCACCACAATTGATATTCCCGGGACAGCAACTTCAAAGCATATACATTCTCGGCCAGAGATTACGCGACATAACCCAGAGACAGAACACCGAATGGGATGAGGAGACGCTCAAAAGCTTGAAGTACCTCCGTGAAGTCCCCATCCCATTATGTGGTTTCAATTACTTGATGGAACGGCAAATATGGCGTCTTCTAGACCTACGTGACGGCGGTGGTCTCGGTTTTACCATCGAACTCTTCTTCCTTGCCCTCAGACAACTCTCATCCGCGTCTCCATCGTCCGAGTCGAAGAAGGTGTTCTATGCTGGTACTTTCGACGTTATCACATCCAATTGGGAGAAGAGCAAGAATTCGGCCGGGACGCAGCGAATTCTGCTTGATCTCCTCTGTGATCTCATTATTCAAGGCCGTGGCATCTTTTCCGACTTCCGCTACCCGGGTTATATCGTGGAGATGCTCCTGGATTTGGTAGGAAAGACGGTCGAGGGACTCGGACAAACAGGCCACCCTCATATTGACAATTTATATAACGAACTAATGGACGGGTCTCTCATGAATCGCATGGACGTCGTCCTCCGGGACAAAACGTTGAGTACCATCCGCCGAGCCCTCGACACCGTGTCGTCATAGCCAAATACTTGGACTCTACACATGCGCGATGCCCGCCTCTCTTCCCTCTGCGAATGGCGGAACGCTGAACATTTACACAATATTCTATGGACATTCGCATATGGTTCAGGCCCAAGACGTTGGAGAGCCACTCTTTTGGATATGGAAGCCGCGAATGCGAGAGGACAAGGATTCGCAGATGGGCGCACCCAGGCAGCGAAGCGAAGAACTCAGGTAGTACAGTATGTGCCGGATTTTGAGCCTCCCGTTTGCCTAGTGTTCGCCTCACATTTGCCTGCCTATTCCTTTTGACTGATTTCTTTTCCTTGGGCTTTATCATCTTTTCCTTTGTTCTCTACTTTACTATACATCATTCCTGCCTACATGCATCCCTTATCCTTTCACCTTAGTTCTCTTGTCTCTACAGTCTACAGTCTCGTCATACGTTACTTAGCCTTTTCATTTCCCTTTGTCCGTAGCTATGCCGACCCGCCTCTTAGCATCAAATGTGTCTTGCCCTACACACTTGTGCCCTTGGTTCCTGTTTCGCTTCTTTTCGACCTTTCTCTAGCTCTTTCCCTTGCCTCATGCTTCAGTTTGATCCTACTATACCTATACCTGATGTGTAGCTACAAAGGATTCTGTATGTATTTAAGTTTAAGTCCCCAGTAGTGCCTCCCAATCTTTAGAGTCTTCTGAGTCTTCCTCCTCCTCTTCGTGTGTGCCCAGCCGTGCCATGTTTCCAGATCACCTCTACACTTTCGGCTCTTGTGCATCATTTCTGTCTGCTAGCATGGTTCATTATGAAAGATGTCGTACTCGATGTCATAATATGGAGATAAGAGATAAGAGAAAAGGAGCATTACGCGTGGCATCTGTTCTATGTCGTCGGTCAGGGTACTGTAAAACAGGCGCAAGACAACTACATATTAGAATCGCGTGCTTTGAAACGAGAGGATTGCTGCGCGAACACAACGAACTTGTTTGTTCTCTATGGTAGGTACTATACAGTATCGTGCTGTCGGCACAATCCCGCATGAATATGACCAACGGTTCTTCTCCTTATACGGGGGCCATTTGGAGGCACCGATCGCGGCGACTCGACAAAACATGGATCTCATTTTGCACTCTATCACACGCAACGAGACGTCGAGTTGCTATATGTACCTGTCGCGCACGATGTTGGCTTCAAGGGTTGACTCGCGTGCACTTGCTCGCTCGGTGCGCTGTTCATGAGCGAGTCAACGAAAGCATAACATCCTGTTACAATCTACATGACGAGATGGTAGTTGTCCTTTGTTGTTTATGCTTCGCAGAAATAAAGTAGGAAGACAGGGGAGGTGCTTCACGCAACCCTAGTTGTCATCCTTTATTGGGATGCTGGCCAACGAGAGTTCCAGAGACGAGCCAGGGGCTCCAGTAAGCGACCAGTAAGAGACATCGACTTGACTGGCGGTTATGAGTCATTTACTTGAAAGCCCACTTGGGGATGCGCGAGCGGGGTGAGGCAATGTTGGGATGATGCCTTGCCTTCACCGGAAATAACCAAGGTTGATTCGACTCCTGTCGTTTGATAATACGGCACGAATCTGTGCCCACACAGGCAATCTTTTGAGCATTATCGACAAGATCTCACTATATGAAGGTAAGCGTGCCAAAAGTTGGGGACGCTGTGAGCATTTTTTTCTTTCCTCGCGTTAACATGCCATACAAATACGTATTGGCAGTACAAAACGACTGCATCTGTACCAAACCCCCACGAGTAAGCATATAGGGATGTATCGACGAACCTGACCCCTGGAGCCACCGACCGCCTCAGCTAGTGCCCCATCCTTTCGGCTACAAAAAGAAACCAAAAAGAAAGTTCAAACCCCGTACGCACCACAGCAGCCAGCTGGCCAAGAAGACGCACCTTGACCTCCTCTCCAAGTTCGCGAACAAAGAGTGAGGGCCGCTCAGCCGTGCGCGCACCCTCCTCGCCCGCGTCCCACGTATAGCTCGCGCCGATCGCCAGGCGCGAGCCATCTGCCGAAAACGCCAGCGCAGCGACGGGGGCGTTGTATTTCGTGTATTGACGAAGTCGCTTTTTGACCTTGTGGTCCCAGATTGAGACCGTGGCATCCGAACCGCCAGATGCGAATGTGTTGTAGGTAGGATGGAAGGCGAGTGCGTTGACAGGCCAGACGTGGTCGGCGTCATCTATCGTTTGGCGGTGACACTTGAATGCGTACTTTTTCTCTTGGATGGCTGGCGAGGGGTCGAAGTACTCTACAGCGATGCGGCCTTCAACGGAGGCGGTCGCGTAACCTGGCAAAAGATAGTAAGTTGATGGCTTCTTGAAGTGTGAAAAGACCCTATATATGGACCAGAGAGGGGAGGATACCTTGGCCGTCGGACATGCAGGCGAGGGCACGAGTGAGGAATTTGAGAGAGCTCTCGCGTGTTTGTTCGGGAGCGTCCATCTTTCGGACGTCGAAAATGTAAAATAGTCGGCTAGCGAGGGCGAGGACGAGGCGGTGGCCGACAGTGTCCATGAAGTAGACGCGTTCGGGGAGCTGGTGAGAGGATTGCTGGGAAGTGGCTGCGCGGGGGTCCCAGAAACGAACTGTGCGATCCCAGGACCCAGTGATGATGGCATCTGGGAGAGAAACGGGAATGCGTTAGGAGCGATGGAGGGCGGAGGAGATCGAAGACCTGGACGGACTGGTTTCGCTCGAATAGCGGACGCTTGATATCGCATCGTCGTGTTGGCCAAGGGCGTGAATCTTCTCTGACTCGAATTCTAGTCTATCAACGGTAAATTGGAAACATGTCAATCATGATGTGAAAACACATTACTCTCTCAGTGACGCGTCCAGTCCTCCACTATACGCGTGCGACGCGTCTGAGAAAGTAGTCGAGAGGACCGCCGCCCGATGATCGAATTTTGTCTTTTCCTCATTGGCTGCGATGTCATACAGTCTTACCGTCTGAATAACGATTGTAGAGGGGCTTAGAGAAGACTGAACAACGGGGGAAAAGGAGATAAAGAAATAAGAGAGGAACACACCGAATCCCATGCGGAAACCAACAACTGGTTAGAGCTTGCTGGTGAGAAATGGAGACTGGAAATGCTGTCAAATGGGGGTGCGTTTATTTCCTGTTGAGGCTCTAGGATATATATGTGTTGAATGATATGATTTCGTCGTTAAGGTCGCAAATATCGATACTCACCTGCCATGTTCTCGTTGATGTGGTGGAGGACACACCGGCCCGCCTCGCTCCGCGAGGGATGATCTGTTCTGAGCGACGTGCGCGTGTCGACGAGTTCCTGTACTGCACACAGGGCCTCAAGTCACCATGACGCCTTTGGGTCAAACCTCATCTCAAACTTATAACTATCACTGTTATATTCTGACTAGCGAACTCACGCAGATGCCAAACACCCTCGACCGGTGTGCTTCCAGCGCCGAATTTTCGGGCAGCCTGAGTTGCTGAGTTGATTCAACAACTCCAACGAATCCTCAAGCTCCTGTGCAGGGCTTGCTAGTACAGTATTATGAGACAACAATATAGGGAGAGCGATCGATCAAGAATGCTGTTCCAATCTTTTCAGGGGCTATGGCACAGGACTAGATTGAGACACCAATACGAGGAAATCACACAAATCTAGCTTCGGGCAGAGACCGAACAAGTTAAATAACGTCTAGATAAATGGTCAAAGTGTCCAGTTGACGAAGGCGCGTGACAACCATCAGTGCATCAGCACTTGCTCACATACAGTGCCCCAGGACTGGGTTGCCTATTGCACGCGAATGATTGAAGTCCCAATGAGATCGACGAAGCGAACGAAAGGCGCTCTGGAATACTGTGGCCTGGTCGCAAAATTTGGCAAGAATTTGTTGCGACCAGGCCAGCTCAGTCATCATTGATGATGGTGTCAAATGACCGGGTGTGCCGGTCGGTCATTTTGGGGCACGCGCTTTATAATAAATGGTGCGCTAAACCCCTAAATCTGTTTGAAAATCGAAATTATCTGCAGATCGAGATCTGGATGCGATAAATGCGGATGGACGGTGTATCAATGGTGCGGTGCAGGCGGAAAAGAATGGATTGACTCTACTGCGTGAACGTACTGTGAACGTGCGATTGAGTCGGTCGCATGGGGAGCCGACCGACTCAATCGCACGTTCCTAAAGCCACGCACGCAGAGAAAGTTCTAAGGCTCTCCATACAAAATGGCAAAATGATCTCAAACATTATGCAACACAGCAATGCATGAGATTATCGTACAAAAGAAAGGATCGGCTCAGGGGCGAATACTAGGGCAGCACCAGGGGCCGTGGCCTGTTGCAGGACGGGCCAGCCCAGTTATCGCCCGGAATCTGGCAATTCAAAGACAAGGAAATGTAGCAAAATAGCTCAAGAATCTACGGGTCGTAACTGGGTCATTGAACTAGTACTGGAGAATGTGGAGAGTCCTACAAACACGAACACACGACGAGACCGTTGTGGCACCGGAGGTCGCCGGACCGACGGGCTTCGGAAATGAAAATCAGGGAAGTTCCCAGGCAATCTATTAACCGGTTAATGGACAACGTCTTCCACGGGTACAGAGAGAATGTGGCTTCCTTCGTATAGTACCAAGTGTCGTCTCCTGCTGAGAAACAAGGCATTATGCGACTCGGAGAGAGAATTGAGCTGTGGCAACAATTTGGATTATTTGGTCATGGGCACCACCTCACAGGCTCACACAGTTACTCATCAATTTCACGAGGTACCAAGATCGAGAGGGGTCGCGTCGAGGTCCAAGTTTCCATTTCCATTTTTATTTTTCGTTTTTCTTCTCGGAAGTCTCGGATTCCTTTTCCGTTTCTAGATTCTGTATTTAAGCTACCGCACAACCATCGCTCACTCACCCCTCACATTTGCTGCTGCAGTGCGCTGCAGTTTGCTGTTCAACAATCCCGTCCCGTTGCATGGAACAGTGTCGCATGCATTCACAGCAGCTCACTCACAACGCGCATGATGCAGCGTCATTTGACATTTTACAGTCCCCATTCTATCCTAGTTTCCCAGATGGTTCCAAGGTCTCGCAGGGACCTCACTCCTCGCCCTCATATGTCCAACAACAGTACCCCCTGATAGTGGGGCTTCCCTCGATGGAGGGGGATCCCCTCCGCTCCCCTACCACATACTCGAACAGCCCCAGCAAGCTCATCCCCGCCACGACTCATCCCCACCGCCGCAACAGCATCAACCTTACCAGATCATGGCTTATCCTCTATTCCCACATGACCACGAGGGGCCCTATCCAACGCCTCAGGCATTTCCCCATCAATCTCGATCTGCGCATTCTGCTCGCATGCCCATTAGTCCTTGGCCAATTGACGCTTTTTCTGACAACGCTAGCGCACATCCCACCGCTCTACGTGGGGGTATCTCACCTATATATCATTCGTACGCTCCTCGCCCGCAGCCGCTGTATCACCCCTCACCAACACACCGTTCGGTACCCACCCATGCCCCACCCGAACAGTCTCAAACCACCACGATCCCAGGTTCATCAACCCTACACCAACATCGCGAAGATAGGGCAATGACGGAACATGGTCAAAGGTCACGGTCGTGGGGTGGTGTTGGTTCGCTGGACCCGGCGACAGGGGTATTCTCTCGGGCATCGGACCACCCCCGGATCCGCACCGCGCAGGCATGCGAGAAATGTCGGGCGCGCAAGGCAAAAGTTAGTATCGCTCCCCTTCCCACCTCGTTAGTTTTCTGACCACCGGTCGGCTCTGTTGTCACTTAGTGCTCCGGCGAGCATCCTACATGCCAGCGGTGTCTCGAGCGCGGGCTGGAATGCAAATACGCCGCCGAGCGCCGCATGCGCGGACCCAACAAGCCGAAGCCCCCAGTCCCCTCAATGCCAGATGGGTCCCCGCAGCCCGCCGTCGTGGAGGGACAGAAAACCCGTAAACGCGCCTCCACCATGCCCACCGTTGAACGCCGATTGCATATTTGGAGTCAGCAGCAGCAGCAGAGCCAGAAACAATGTCAGCAACAGCGAGAACAGCCCGCCGTCACCGCTGCCGCTGCCGCATCACCCTCATCGTCCGCATCGTCCCCTGGTAGCGGGAGCCTGGGGTACCCGCCCCTATCTGAATCCGACGCGTCGCCCACGCCGCCGCACAGCTCCCTCAGCAGCCGCCACTCCACAGGTGTGAGCTTTCCCGCATCACCGCGGGTACTCGTTCAAGACTTCTCCGCAAACACACGGCCTGTGGTGCTGAGCCACGTCAGTGAGGGCAACAGGTATGGCCAGGGTGGCGATCACGACGGTGCTATAGCTACGGAGGACATTGTCGCGGGCGTGGGTACATATGGGCAGGATGTCTTTCCTGACTTGAGCCTGAGATTGTCTTTCGAGAACCCCAAGACCTTCTGAAATCACCCTTCTTTCTCCCCGGTCGCTGTATCTTGCATTACATATCATATGTTATTTTGCATGTCTCACCTGGTGCCTTCCCGTCTCATCTCTGTCTATTAGTACACACTGTATCCTGGGACATGCATTGGATGTAGCTTAGCCATGTATTTTTTAGCAGAGGAGTAGCATAGATTTAAAATGCTCTGCACCTGATTCCAATTCTTTATTATTTAATTAATTAGATGCCAACGCCTTAGTTCGCCACCCTCGATCTTGCACTAGGACAGATTAATAGCGTGATCGAGAAATGAGACACCTGTGTTCAATGAATTTTCCATAAGTTACTTTCACTCGTACAGAGCCACACCGCCGAGATTTCATCGCACGATCGAGTGCCAAGCTAGGATGCTCCGCACGTATCAGCCCCTAAGTAGTAAGCGTAGACTCGGGGGCACACGAAAAAGGCCGGATCGGAGATTGAACGTCGGCCTCGTTCACAGAGTAAGCCAAGATTTCTCTCTAGTAGAGGGCTAATTCGACGACGAAGATGTTGTAGATGTTGTGTCAATCTGGTTCCAAGTCCAGTCAATTTCAAAAGCGGGGAAATGGGAAAGCAGCGTTTTAGGAGACAACGCAATCGCTTTCCAGCTTTCCAGTGGTCCGAGTCTCATGTCTCATTGGGCTGACCACTGGCACCGACAAATCCGACTTGTATTGAACAACGCCACGCTCACCCATCGACCTCGTCCGGCTTGTATTCGCATGTCGAATATCGTCCTTGTATCCAAAATTAAATAAGTTCAGAGAGAGGCGAACGAATGCCCAGATATTTTCTGCGAGCAGAAAACCTTAGGTTGAGTCGGATCATGCAACGGCCGGACCACCATCAGCACGATGTCTCACTTGTTGGCTGATCACTGGAAGGGTTTAGAAAAAATAATTCTCGAACGCCATCCGTCGAACTGCCACATTCTTGGCCGCCGTGCGGTGATTCGGCGCAGAACCTGGGCAGCTCTTTGTGAATAATGGTTGACAGGGGCAAGGCGAGGGGAGTGACGCCATCGAATCAACGAAGACGAAGATTCGACCTAACACATCATCCCGGCAAACCGGCGGTAAACAGTGAGTTATTCGGTCCTGGTGAAAGTCCTCTGTCCTACCTCCAGCGGTCGGTAAATTTCTTACTAAGTCAAGTCACGCGCAAAGGGCATCACATCAGTCTGAGTTCGAAACGTTTCCTGCTCAGTGTACCGTAATTGGGAAATACAAATATATACAAATAACGATGAAAATTCGGCGGCGTGTTCAATCTCCCTATGCAATGACGGACAAAGTCGATATATTTATTTTTTTCTCCATCGTGAGGATCTGACATATCTTCTTACCATCCCGAAGCAGGAGAATTTCAAGTTTGCCCTTGTTAATCCGTATTATTATATATATATACTACCTTTGGCCCGGGTGAGAACTTCATCTTCGACCTTCAATTGTTGCCGCCGTCACAGTCTCTGCAGACATACTGTATGCATATATGCCATACCCTCTCGCTTCGGGACGACGATCCGAGGTGTATAAGCTCGACGATCAGCTTCTCCCCTTCCCACCATTTGCCCCATTCAGTGAGTTACCTTGATGTGCGATGATTGAGATGTCAACTGCATCACGTTGTTGACAGATAAGGCGGCAGGTGAGTGATTGACACAGGGATACGTCAAAGATGACAAGTCGAAAGCGGTGCTCAGCGGTGCTCATATGAGTCACATCTTGTCGGGGATAGCAATTTACCTGTGCAAGCACGCAAGCACTACAGTTCAGGATTCATATGGAGGAAAACCAGTGCAGTGTGAATATTAGAGTGCATAAGATCCTTGATATATACCAATATATTACCAAAACGGGGGTATATCTACGCAAAGCTATCAAGTGCAAGCGTTTGCATGCTCACATAAAAACAACTGAACAAATGAACACAGACATGAACCTGGAAAAATCGGTGCGTGCCTCCAAATGTAACGAATGATTGTCTATGCTGGGGTAGGATATGATTTATCAATGGAACAGGTCCCCGGTGTGATTGCAGTCGAGGATGAACTGATCATCCAGGCGCTGTTAGCATGTACATTCAGTAAAAGTATGGCCGGCAAGAGTACACTTGTATGACTGACCAGAGGGTGCAAACTCCCAAACTTGGATAAACAGAAATAGCATCAGCAAGTTGATACAGTTGAAACGATCGAGGAGGATAGTACCTGCGCTGTCTGAGATTTGAAGTCAAAAAGACCCTGCGATGTATACTTCTGCTTCAACCTGATTCTCGTCTCATGCGGCAGCTTCGCACTGTAGGTCTTGAACACAGCCCTTGCCTCGCGCACGCGCATGAAGGCCAGTCTCGAAAGGCGCTTCCTACAAGGGACATGTTTACCACATCATCGGATCAAGAACTACAGGCAACCTACTTCAACTGCTGGTCCAGGTCCCCCACGTGGATAGACGGGTTCTTCCCTACATAACGTAAGCAGACCATCACAAGGGCTACCATTCAGACAGACACACTCAATATCTTGATCAATTCCTTATAGTTCACATGGTAAACATGAGATCCAGTTTACTTCAAGGTAAGAAAACACATACTGCGGTCATCCCATTGCCTTTCCTTTTGCTGTCCTCCCAAGTTTTCTCGTTGAAAGAGCATGCTGAGACGGAGATCTGCAGCGGTGTGACGATCGGTTGACGGGAAACTTAGAAACAAAGATGAAATGTCGTACCACGAGAGGACTGTTCAGCAGTTCGTATATGCAGAAACAACTACCGCAACGGGGACGTGGGGTAGGTGGCCCAGAAGCCTTCCGGACACTCCCCGGTTTGTTTGCCACGAGGGACTTCAGACGCACGACTGCACGCGTGACGGTAGCGGCGCGCTTGAAGGCTGAGCGGGGATAGCGGCTATTACGCATAACCCAGGGCTGCAATGCTGCATCACTGTGACGGCGCTTCCGCGCATTATGAGGTGTCGAGGCTTCTTTTTCCTGTCCGAGAACGCTTGAAGGTCGGGAGGATGAGACGGATGCAAAGTGAAATAGAGTAAAAGGCATACATTGAGTGCGCCTGCGTATGAAGCAGTGACAATTATAATGCTCCAAGTTGAGGAGCATACCGGAATAGCAGGCGTCAAGGATGGCCTGTAGGGGTGAGTTAGATTTTAGTAGTCCTCAACCGCGAGTGGTACAGGAAACTTTACAGTCAAGCGACAATCCCCGGTAAGTGGGTCGACGACGCGTTTGCGAATGTCCTGCGAGAATTTAATGGTGCCGCACAGTTGTTGAACGAGTAGAACTCACGTAGTCAAAGATCTTCTCATCATCGCATGTGAGGATGTCTAATATATAGTCAGTTACTTGTCAGAACACAAGACAGCGGCTAAATCGGAATTACACGCACATGCATAGTCGCCACCTACGTCATTCTGGCGGCCGGCGTGGCCGGCGTCTATAGAGATAGGATCAACAGACGAAGACAAATTGGCGCAGAAGCTCACAATAGAAGACGAAGGCATCTCCGGGAGTAGCATCTCTAACGAGATTGTCCATGGCCCGCAGCTGAATTTGATTATTTTGCCAGTGTGAGTAAATGAATGTGCAACCGCAAGTACTCCGCGAGAAAAAAAAAAACTCACAATATTTTCCTTGGATGGCCAGTGTTCGGTGCCCACGTTCTTCTCCTCGTCGGTCATCACAAAGATGCCCTCTTCGGGATAATGGAAGAGGTCTATGGCCGCGACCGACTTAAAGGTGAGAACGCCGTAGAGTCACATTAAGCCCACCAATCAGAGCGGTCTTCATCTCCTTTGCGTCATTCAATGGACCCGCAAGGGGACTTGGACGATTGCCCGGATCAGAACCGTCTGGGCAGAATAAATAGCTTATGCAGAGAAGAAGCGCCTTATACTTGGGAGGGAGGGTACCGGCGCTGTTGGGGACGTTGGGGAAGTAGGGAACCTCGAGGAGAACCATGGTGTGGATGGGGTCAGATCGCTTAAACTGGGGAGGCCCTCTTTAATACGTCGTGTGCCATTACTACAGCGCCCGTTTAATAATCGGCAGACCAGAACATTGGTAAGTCGGGGGAGGTTCATATCGAGGCGGTGAAAAACGTGTGTACTTGATGTACTTATGCGGAGTGTACAAGGGCCTGACAAATAGAACAGAACAGGTCCTGAATTCGAAACCCGAGTACCGTGATGGAGGGGTAGTTGACGGCTTTTGACGGCTTCAGATACAGCATCGGCATGTTATCAAAGGATAGTCTTGGCACGAAATTTTTAGATATAAACGTTCGCGGCCCGCTTACCGGACCGTTCAATCAGCTGACCGACCCACTAACTTACTTCGACTTAAGTTACTCCAACTTATTGTCATATCCATCATGACCTATTTCATGCTATGCGCCACGTGGGTATAGATTCTGCAAACGTGCCGGCCAAGATGGATGCAACGTGCGCGACGGGTGGGTCGGGGTGACACTTCAGTTGGCCGTCATACATCTACTACCCCCTGGCCAACTTGAACATGGTTGCAGTCGCACAAGACAAAAACCCTTCCCTTGACCTCGCATGTCCAATTTAAAAGTGCGCCTTACGAAGAGATTGACAGAGGTTCACGTTTCCTCTATTTTTTCATAAAACAAATTGGCTCTTTCACATGTTTACCGTGACACCCGACAATACCATCTGTCATATGGCCTGTTCCCACTACAGCACTTCCTAAAACAAAACAATCAATCCTCGTGCTGCGGCAGTGGCGGTGTAAGCGGGACCGAAGCCTAGGAGTGAAAATCGCTCGGCGTTGGCGGGACACGACCTATTCACGTTGGACTCCATTCAATACAACAGGTTCGATTTCTAGCTAAGGCTAAAGCAAACCACAATCAAACTATGACGATAGCGGCGCAATCAAGTGGGACCTGAGAGCATATACTGTAGTAGTTTACTCGGCCGCGGCGGCGTCCTTGCGATAGAGCATGATCCGTTCCGTTACTTTCGATAAGAGCGCTCGGGGCAAATAACCCCTCAATGATCAACTACGGTTATGGGGAATGGGCCATTGACACTGCGACGCTTCAATCATGGTCTGCCGTCAGGGTAAAGGGAGCGGGGTGCTATCACATAATGGGTGTCTGCAAGGGTGTCTGCGTGGCCCAATTTACAAGGCACAGCATAGCTATCGGGTACAACAAAACAGGACATAATGAATGCCACGTACTTCCCTCGGTCGACATGTGCTAGCAAGATTCATCGGGAAGCGAAGTCGAATGAGTCATAGATTAATATTGTAACAGTACAGTCGTAAACCTAAATTTTCACATTTACTCACCGCATGCGTGCGCGGCGATGCGATGCCAATAGAATCGTTTGTAACACATGAAAAATGGGAGGTTTGTGCCTACGGCAAGACAACCATGAAGCCTCTAGAGCATAAAAGACAGACCCTGACCATCCAAGGAACTCAAAAGTACCAGAAGAACGGAATCCAGCAATTAAACACCGAGGGTGAGGGAAAGATTGAAAAAAAAAAAAGGGGAAGGGGGGGGGGACAAATGGCCGCGAAACACGATGTACAGTACAGTACAGTAAAACACCATACGAGTCCTCCGAACGAGGTTCTCCTGACACAGCCAACGTGAAATACGTCTTTCGGATGCTGTCCAGATGAAAGTCATTACAGAGGGCCGCAGGCAACACAGCCAAAGAAGAAAAGGATAAAGTCATTACACACCATCCGTTTGGGGTTCTTGAAGAGGTGATAATCAATATAACCCCTTCTAGCGAATGACAGAGCCCTCTACGATAGGTGAAGCCACAGTTTAATCAGCAATCGCCAAAAACGCTCCGATGCATCACAAATAGTATCGATTGTACAGAACGGGTCATATTGCAACCATTCTCCGCGAATTCAGAACCAAGAAAGGCCCAAATGCGACAAGACCAGGGGTTGTGGGGCTCGAACCTCGCGCGAGAAAGGAATAATGGGGCATATTTCACATTGGTAATCTGACTGGCTGGGGAGATTCGTATTATTCGCAGAAGCGAAGGAACGACGAATTTTGTTCAGTCTGGATCTGGCCGGTCCTCTGTCCAATCGCGCTCGAGAATGAACCGATCGTCCAGACGCTGTTAAAAACAAAGAAGTTAGACACCGCGACAAATGTCAAATATGAGCCGGATGCATTAAACTCACCAGAGGGCGTAGACTTCCGAACTATAGTACCAATCGAGTGGGAGTCAGTAAATGAGGTATACTAAAGAGGGCGGAGCGCGGGCGCACCTGTGCTGTCTGGTCGTTGAAGTCAAAGACACCTCGGTCCGTATACTCCTGCTCCAGCTCCTCCCTCCGTCCCGGCGTCACGAGCTTGCCAAGACGGCGGAAGGCAGCTGTGGCCTTGCGCACGCGCTTAAACGACAGGTTCGATAGGCACATACTATTCGAACGAGGTTGGGCCGTTGAGCCATAGAACATATGACTAAATAAAGCTCAGAAGCACTTACTTCATCTGCTCGTTCAGGTCACCTAGTTTGATAGAAGGATTTTTCTCTGTCACGTTGTTAACAACGTTCAATTATCGCAAATGTACCAAACGGGCTTACTCAAGATCCTGTTCATCTTCTAAAGTTGGGCCCCGGGTTGGTCAAAATGATCTATTCGCTCAAAGATGCGGGGAAAGCAACGCACGACGGTCATGCCCTTGCCCTTCCTCGTGCTATCTTCCCACCTCCTTTGGTCTTCTGTGCAAGGTGATAGGGATATCTGTACCAGGTGAGACAGTAGACTCGAAAGACAGGGGGGAAAAACCCGTACCACATCAGGGGCATCCGAAATATCATGATCACGATTACAAAGGTCGCAATGCACCAGTATGGGAGTGGGAGTAGGCGACCGTGATTCCTGAATCGGCGCCTTTTCGCTCTTCTTAGAGTTGGACCTTTCGCCAGGCGGTTCTTGAGGCGTATAATCGCGAGTGTTGTCGTAACGACGGAGGAGAACCTCCTACGGAGAAACGCAGAACTGTGTGCGAGAAACAGGTGCCCGGCGGCTTCGGTGTGACGGCGTAATGCTTTCTTACGAGTTTCACTGGCACTCCTCACTGAAAGAGCTTGACGGTTGCGAAAATTTTGAGAACAAGTAAAGGCAAGATGAAAATGGTAAAAAGCCTACATCGACAACGTTGGCGGAGGAAAAAATGACAGCGGTAGTGACTCAGGGCCAGGAGTGGGCCAGAGTAACACGAGTCCGCGATAGCCTACAAGGTGGACCTCAGCAACTCTCAATGACGAATGATACAGGGATCTCACTGTGAGGCGGGAGCCCTTGGGGAGTGGGTCGACAAGACGCTCGCGAAGGGTCTGCGTGAAGATCAATATTGAATGGCCAGTCGACGAAATGGATACCACTCACGTTATCAAAAATATGATTCGAATCACACGCAATGATATCTGAGGTGGTGGTCGCTGTATTAGAGAACGAAGAGAAAAAAACAGACGGGGAGGGGAAATTGAATCAATACGCACAGGTATGCATGTCATCGACATTGTTGTTCATGGATTCTCGAGCAGAGTGACCTGCATCTAAGGATAAACGGTCAAGGAGGGGAGAATGGTAGGGTCCGAGTCTTAGCTTACAATAAAACACGAACACATCGCCGGGGGATGCGTCGTGGACAAGATTATCGATCGCCTGCAACTGTAAAATTTGGAGTTCTCAGGGCGTTGAAAATTCTACCCTAGATCATCCCGGGTGGAACCGAACGTACGATATTTTGAGCGCAGGGCCATCTCTCTGTTCCTTTGTTGCCTTTCTTATCCGTCATGAGGAAAATATCTTGTTCGCGATAGTGGAAGACCTCTATAGCAGCGGAATTACAAAAACAAAAACAGTGAGAGAGCGTTGGTGATCATTTGAGCCACACGCTCGCACCCTTCAGAGTCTTCTTAAAAGCCTTCGCGTCATTCACGGGACGCTTAAGTCGGAGACCGGGATCACCTGGCCCAGAACCGTCAGGACTCCACGTGTAGTTAATGCCAATTACGAGTGCCTTATAGTTGGGAAGCGGCGCCGAGGGAGACCTGCGAAAGTGGGGAATGCGACCGAGTTTAGAGAACATGGGGGCCATGTTATGCGATGACTACTAACAGGAGAAAGCTTCATGTGAGCCAGCGTATGTATATATAATGGAAGAGACCCAGGAGAAGGATATCGATATTAGCATTGGGGCTGTGCAAGAATGACGGCGGGCGCACGAGCGGCAAGACGGGCGCTGGTGGATGGTAAATTAAAAAGAAAGCGGCACGGAACCGGCATACCGTCGGTATGGCGATTTTTGGAATGCCGATGTCAAAGTACTGCAAGGCATTGGCCCCAAAATATGCATGTGAGCAGACACAGAGTCACAGACCACCTCAGTTCATGTTATTGTTGTTGATAGAGGAGGAATTGCGGACGCGGGCCGACCGCCCCGTTTAATTACGTACACTGCCGCGACCTTCGCTTCTCTTCTTACGACCCCTAGCGCTGCGGCGGTGCAAGACCCACCATCTAATCCGCGCTAATGCGACACAAGGTTCAACCAACGGCACAAACCCGCATCCCCAGATAGCCCTGTCCGTCTGGAATATTAGGTATCGGAGGATTCGCGGGAATAGGATACAATACAAGCAATGGGACGTATCGCAAAAGTTCATAGGCAGCGATTTCGCTGATGCGAGATCCATTTTGTGTCAGGGTGCGGATTTACGCGTTTACGTGTAAAGCTCGGGAGGGAACTGGCGCGTCGACGCGTCAATTACAACGTTCACTGCCTTCTACTGTACTCCACCTACCCGTCCCTCTGTCAAAGTCGCACAGCAACAGTAAGTGGAATGGAGCCCCCACTATCTTCTGCCGTACACGGCTGCAAGGCCAGAGCAAGACAGGTTTAGAAAAAACAGGTTTTGCTTGGCATTACTTATCGCTTATCGATCCTAATACGCAGGCGCCCCACAGCCCCGAAATACTCAAAACGTGGCTATGTGATTGCAAATCGCGGCACCAAGCGCTCATATAGGCTACATGGACTAATCAGTACATACCGTACAATTTTCGCAGCAAACAATCCGAAATCGCGGACACCACCCCCATTCATCCCCACCCCACCCCGCCCATCCACCTTTCTTTAGTCCCCCCTTTTTTTTTCTTACGAAAAAGGAGACTTGAAGACTCGGGCATTATTGACCATCAATCACGACGAATCGAAATTCCGAGTTTCAGTTTCTACGGTACCAACTCGTGTCGAAAACCCACCGGGCGATAATACAAGCCTGAGACCGTTATAACTTATCCGACTCGGAGGTAATTATCCTTCCCCTCGTACTGTAAATATCGATTCACGGCATAAAGCAAGTCTAGTCCGAGTCTCCCCTGACGCGATCTGAAAAGAAATTTAATGGCCGAGCATACAATAAGTTTCACATACCGCGACCACTGCTCCCGCTCCCGATACTGCTCCTGAACCGAGATGTCGGGACATTCCTCCCAAGGAGGGTCGAGGGGTACAGTACCAGGGCACAATCTATCATTACTTGCGAGAAGGGAAGCCCACCGCGTATTTCGTTGACACCATTACTGTATTGTAAGGGCAAATCAAGGCACTATCAGCGCTCCACGGTAAGCCCGATTGACCGCATCCACCACGCCAATTGTTACGGTATGATGGAAATGACACTTGTTGGGTGTCGTACAAACAGCACCCGTGCTTGTGTGGCCATTTAGTTCAATTACATCAGAGACCCGGAGGGAGCGACAGATCGCACAAATTTACAGTATCGCCTATATAGCACATACAATACATAGCTCTGTCCGACCTCCTTTCGTCCTAATCACATTTATTACGCGGACGGGCGTGGAATATTATTACACGCATTACACGACGTATTGCAGTTGCAATTCCCAAGGTGGAACAACAGTCCACATTCTCGATTCAGATCGCGCGCGTCCATCAGACGGCGCACTGTATATGTATATAATAGATAGATTCGATACAAGCTTTGCTTTAAGTCCATGCGTGAAAATAAAGGGCGATGATGAGGCAGAGAAGGGATTCTACAGTAGAACACATACAAGCGTTTTAGTGGAACATTAAGAGACGCGTCATCATTAGATTAGAGGGGAGAAAGGACCATACGAGCTGGGTCGTGCGTTGTGAACGTATACGTAAAATGACTGAAGAGAAACAAAGGAGGAACGCCGTCGTGCGTCAAGCACGATCGTCCGAAACGCATCAGAGGGAGTCACACGCCGGAGTGAGAGAGAGCCGGCCTTGTCTGATCAAAGACGCGGCGGCGATAACGCGGCAGAGGCAGTTCTAGACTTGAAGGACGTCCTGCATATCCTATTAAGCCAGAAGAAGAAGTATGAATAGGGGCAAACTAGAGGAATGGAAGAGTGGAGAGACGTACCAAGGGAAGGAGACTGCTCAGCTGAATCAAGATAGAAACACGCCGCGGTGGAGCGAATCGAGGTCAGTAAGTTACGTAAAAAAGAACGGGTGCAGATGGGTCGCAACGTACCAACGGCGTTTGGAAGTCGTTCATCTCGCCTTCGAAAGTTTCATTATCCTCTTCCTCCGCGGACATTGCTTTCTCCTCGCCACACGGGTCCCCTTGCGCCCCCGCCGCCTTTTCCTTCAGTTTCATCTTCTCACTTCGTGTCCATTCGTGCAGCTGCCGCGCGGTGGTGTGAAGTTTGAAACTACAACGTGGAATAGAAACGTTAGCATCTGAAATTGAGGACCGTGTCGGAAGCGTACTTGATATGCGTCATGAGATCTTTGTACGACGGACGCTGGTTCTCTTCTGAACGACATAGAGACCATTGTATGAGTGGCAAAGAAGGGACAAAAATTAACTTGGGCGCTTACCGAGATAACTACATACGATTCGGGTCAACGAGCCATCGTAGGCCTCCCAAGATCGTTGATCATCGGAGCACGCTGCCAATGAGATCTAAATATCCACAGACATAGGGCTTAAGTAAAGGGCACAAGGCATAAAGGAAACACTGACCACCGTTGGGGCTTTCGTGTTGGGATCAGGTTTGCACCACCCATCGCACGCCAAGCGCGACATGGGAGACGTGCAGAACCGAGGCGAAGACAGCAGGTTATGGTCACGAAGATGACGCGCGGTGACTTCCATCGGGGCGGGTGCCACACGTCTATCGATGCTCAGAGGAATGCTGACGAAAATGGGCAATACGGAGCGTTTGCTCTCGCTTTGCGCCAGGATGCTGGTGATCACTGGTGATGGACGAGGGGACGGATCTGGGAGAAAAGGATCCTGGACGACTAGGAGCGTGTTGCGTCAGCAGACAAGAATGGGACCCCAACAAGGGGTTTGAGTGAGGACTCACCCGCAGCATTTCTTCGCACTTTCCGACGTCATTAGTTTAGCATTGGATGATAATCACGACGAACGGCACATACCTGTCACGTTTTGCCACGAGTTTGTACGGCGCTTGCCCTTGGATCGCCATGGGAAGTATACAGAGTTGCAGTAATAGTGGGGGAGATCGAGAAGAGTTCCAGAATGGCACGTGTCCAACAACGCCTAGATAGATGGTTAGCAAATTCAAGACGAGAGCGATAACGGACGTACAAAGAGAGAACTGCCTGCCGGTAGAGGTGTGACGAGTATATCGTTAAGTTCCTATACGGGTTACTTAGCCCAAGTCGTGACGCATCAACGGTGGTGTCTCACGTTGTCTATGATAATTTCGTCATCAATGGTGATGAGGTCTGCCAGCGAGTTGGTGAGCACTCTCCGTAGCGTTCTCAAGGGAGCGGTAGAAGATGCTTACACTCATCCAAAAAATCTTCTTCATTAAGGTCCTTCGATGGTTGCTGATTGGAATGTCCAGAATCTAGCCCCGGGATGCGTTGAGTCAGCGGAAGAACTTCATACAAAGGTGGCGAGAAGCGGTAAAAAAAAAAACTCACAAAGAAACGTGAAACGGTCCCCAGGAGCCGCATTCGCAACGAGTTCTTCAATTCGCGCAACTAAAGCCCGCCCAAAGCCCAAAGTTAGTCCCATACAGTACAGATCGGGCCAAGGAAAAAAATAAAAGCACTGACGATGTTTTCGCGCGTCGGCTGGAGGTGAATGGGGATAGCCGGGTCATCCTTGAGCACAGTGATGTCCTCTGGTCGATATCCGTAGGCCGCTTCAATAGAGTTAGGCATTATGACTTTAAGGGTGTCTCTGCGTGCGTACCTATCAGCACGTTTCTATACCGATCAACGTCCTCGTGGGTATTGAGGAGCTCGCCGCGGTACGATATGCCAATGAGCAGTGCACGTCGACGCCCGGACTGAACGGAAGGCTGTGCAACCTGTGCTGAGCCCGCGGCCGCGGGGACGATATTCTTGTCGCATGGAAGGCCTTCTTCGATGTCGGCGAGACGAACACGGCTGCAGGTGAGCCGGCGCAGCAGGCTCCCTAGGCGGCGTGTACGGGTGGCAATGGAGGAGGACAAAGAGGACAGCCCGGACTTGGTGATGAGTTGGGCACATGGGTGTTGGTGTCAGGTCGTCGTCGCGGACAGGATGTTGGGGCCGGAGATGAATGGGGGGTAGAAACAAAGAAACCATGGGATGAGATGGGCAACGGAGCTAAGACGGGGGTGAAAAGAGGAGAGATGGGGGGCTGTGGGGGAGATGGATTAATGTAGGCATGGGGGAGGATATATGTATGTAAGTGAAGCCTTTGAGCGTGAAGGTGTTGGACAACACGAGTTGATGACACTGCCGCCACTGCCTGTCCTCTTCAACGTGGGAAGCGAAAATCAAACACGCACTAGTAATATAATGTAATATTTCATCGAATAAAGTGGACGGGGTACCCGATGCGTATCATTCCAATAGGGTATTCGGTACCGTTACAGGGTATGGTATTCTATCAATCGCACAAGTAGGAATAAGTTAGACAGTTTGGTGGTCATAGCATGTACATTGGGACAGTTCCGATAAATGATGCACAGATGGGAAACGGAGAACTGGAAATGAAAGGCGAGGCGTGTCACAGCCAAATGGTGTCATTCATGTTCTGATCAGTCATCGAGTCATCAGTGGCCTGCAATAACCAAACAAAAGAATGCTCACGAGTTTCGCCAAGCTGCTCAGCTGTGGCGCTTGGAAGTTGTTCAGTTCGCCATCGAAACCAGGCCCTTCTCCGCGCGCCGCTTTCTTTTTCTCCAGCAGGGTAAAATTATGCAGGGCACGGCAGTTCGCATGAAGTTGGAAACTAAAAAAGGAGTAAATGCAATCGGATAAGCGAAGTCGGCCATAGGACGGAGGTCTGTGGCGTACTTGACATGGTACATTAGAGTTCCGTATGATGGCGAAGGCTGCTTTTCTGTGATCAATAATCTCGGTCAGTCTCAGTTCTCTCTCCGTACCACAAAAAAGGAAAAATTCGATGGAAGACTGGCTTACTAAGGAATTCGCATAGTACACCGTCAATGACCCCCGTGGACCCTCCCAGGCGCGTTGCAGGTCAGCGCAAGCGGATAAAGAGACCTGGTTGGTGGGTGACCCAGCGTAATGTTATTAACCCGCTCGATGCAGGAGAATCGACACTCACCACCGTTGCGCATGGTTTCAACTCGTACCCACACCACCCATCACATCTCACTCGCGAAATAGGTGACGCGTATCGCCGATTTGGGGATAAAATTGACATGCTATCCTGTACGTTCGTATCTACAGATAGATGACTGGCTGAAAGGGCGCTGCCGATATTGGTATTGACCCGTAACATCGAGCCTGGACGTGTGACGCTCAGCGTGTGTTGGCTGCCCATCACGCTGGCGATCGAACTCGGTTGCAAAGATACTGAGCCGGGGCGACTGACGAGGCCAAACTCTTGACCACGCACTTTGAATTGTCGTCAGAGTCGAAATGACAGAATAGGAAAGGAGGGACATATACCGATCTTGTTTTGCATGGTTTTTGTACGGCGATCGCCCTTTGATAGCCATGGCACATAAATATCGTTGCAGTGGTAATGGGGCAAATCGAGCATGGTGCCACTGTGACATGTATCGAGGATAGCCTAAGAGGCAGCGAATGGATATACAATAACGGCAGAACAAGAACGGGTTCCTTACGAAGAGGGAGCAACCAACAGGGAGATCGTTGACGAGAATAATCTTGAGCTCCTATGAAGGGTGTTAAGAAATAGGCGCTTCTCGTGGGCAAAGAGGCGGTCTTTACGTTGTCAATGATGCGTCCCAAGTCGCATGTCACAATCACTGTGGAACCTAGGTCGGAAGAGTCCTGATGCACAACAAGGGAGGTCATACCTTCGTCCATACCATCTTCCTCCTCCTCAATATCGTCAAACGAAGTCTGCTGATCAGAGTGACCCGAGTCTACATTGAACACCAAAATATGAGTTAATCTAAGATGCCAGGGGGAGAAAGAACACACAAAGGAAGGTGAACTTGTCCCCTGGAGCGGCACCGGAAACGAGCTGCTTGAGTTCACGGATCTGTCGTACATACAGCCGGGTCAGCGCTGACTGAAATGCACGCCGGACATTGGGAGGACGACTCAACCATGTTCGTACGGGTCGGTTGCAAGAGTTCGGGCAAGAGGGATCATCCTTGAGAACGACGATGTCTTCTGGTGAGTATCCGTAGGTATCTGTGATAAGAATTAGGGACCATAAAAGAAAACGACGCTTCGACGAATGAAGTACGAACCAATGAGAAGCTTCTGGAAGTGCATAACGTCGACATGGGGACCGTCCAACGGGGTCCACATTGCGTCTGTGCTGTCATGGTATGTGATGCCAACGAGAAGGGCTCGCTTCTTTGGTGTTGGGGGTGGTGTGCTAGGACACGGAGCTTTGCTTTCTTCTTCTTTTCCTGCTTCGATATCGGGGAGACGTCCGTGATCGGAGGTATAAGAGCCCCGGCGGCCCGGGGCCGGTGCCGCGGCGACCATCGTGACCAAAGCTTGGACCAGAGAGTTTTACAGCGAGAGCGAAGGGAACTGAAACGGGCACCCATTCGGGATAGATGTCAAATGTTACGATGAGGAAGAACAACTGAATGTTACCGAGAATCTTATAACTGGTCCATGTGCGCTAGCGTGGATGGCTGTGTGCCTAGCCTAGTATGATTCGGCAGGTATCGGGATCAAAGTTACTGTACCGATATGAAGTGCCTTGACAGCCGTCTGTCAAGCGTACAACAGCTGACCGGAAATTCGGAAAAACTTTCCACCTGAGCATGGATGGAAAGGCTTACCACTGTTGCCAGTGCCAGTGCCGACGGGGTATGAGGCAGGGCACTTGATGTGCGTGTTGGAAGGCGGTGCATTTTCGACGTGGGAAGGGTTGGAGCATGTATGCTGCATGCCCAGTATACATCGACTGCGCGAGTTGCTCGTTGTGGCTTGGGGCTATGACTTCGAGGCTGTTACACTTGAGATTATGAACAACTAGACTATGTGTGACTCCCTCTTGTTCCATTTTTGTTACGATGTTAGACTTCAATTCGTACATACATCTGTCAGTGTAATATAGTACTTTCGCTCAACTGTCGCAGTGCGCTCATGCATCCTTGCACACACTGGCAAGTGCCCCTCCTCGCTTTGTGGCAGCTATGCAACCCCTGTCGTCGTTACAGTAAGTATCAAAAGGGAAGCATATGGCATAATTGCACTACACGGGCGACTGACTCGTAAACACGTTCCGGGGTGACTATCTATTATTCACAGCACAGGATGTAGTATGGGTACGTACAAATGCAGTGCTGTGTGGAGTGAGCGAGCCATGCCACTGCTATGCCATTAACAAAATCGCCCACTTGAAAGTCAGGCACACGACATCAACAGCTTCCTGATGGACGTATTTCCCCACAACACTCGGAGACTACGAGGCCCGGAACGGACGAAGCGCTCCTTCGGAGTCCTTCCGGCCATTTCATCCAACTTGGCTTGTACTGTACGTCCCACAATAATTCAATACAATTACTGTTATGTCATTCAGGTCATGTTATCGACCCATGCAAATTTTGGGTCCATGCGTTGTGTAACCCTCCTAGCAGCCGACTATTACTGGACTGGACGGCGGAATAGCATGACGTCGCTCAGGGCTCCAAGTGTGGCTGTGTGCACAGTTTTTACGGCTTTACAACGCGGGATGCCAAATTCCGATGTGATGTGACAAGAGGTTGCATTGCGCGGGCGCGCGCTTTGACGGTGGCCGTACCTAATACTAAGTACCTGTTGGCAGTACGCAGATAAGACAGGAGAGTACGAACTTGACAACGACCCTTGTCATAGTCAGTGGCCGCCACTGACTACTTGTCCCCCAAATCAGTCATAATCAAGTGTTGGCCAGGCGTCGCAGTGTGGGTGGGTGGTAACTTGCAGGTCCTCCACAGCATATATATGGAGACAACGTTCCTGTTTATCACGGAAGAACTGTGGCCTGTGGGAAAGAAGCCGCGATCGGACTTCCTGTCGCCTAATCGGAACCGCAGGGGTCATTCAAAAATCATTTGGAAACATCACCTTGACGGACAGAGGCACCAGGAGTTGGGACAATTGACATTTGACTGGCAGTTTGGAAACACGGTTGTGCCACGATGTCGCGACTCATACATCGGGGCAAACACCGTTACAAGCACAAAAGATATTTCCGTCCCGCGGCCGGAAACGTCCGTCTCTCACGTGACTGGGTATCGAAGTGGAATCCAGCGTGCATTCTTGACGTTGGTTGGTGCGAGAACGCTCGACGGACGTGAATTGAACTGAATCCCGTCATCACCGCGATAGATCGCCACGCCCGTCCTTCCCAACGTCTGAGTCATCGCATAGTCCGCGCTGGTAGCGAGGGGACTCGAAGCAGGATCATTCTCGCTGATGGACTCTGCAGACACTTCCACCGGCACTGGGTCATCCGCGCTCTGAGACGTGGCCAGGTCCTTTCTCTCCTCCGAGTCGGCATCCGAGAGCAGATCCAGACGCGTGTACAGTGGAGTGTGGGAGGTGAAGGGAGATGGGATAAAGGTTGCAGTCACCAATTGGAAACTCAAGGAGACTTATTCAAGCGCCCTATTTACTGTACCGGTACAGACACACCTTCGTGCCATCCGCACCATCGGCAACTCGGCCGCTCGGCGTTGTGACTCGGAGAATGTGACGAGGTATGTGGCGATAGTACTTCGCGATCGGACTTCTGACCTGATTAAGAAATGGGATGGAAGAGTGGGAATATCATTATCATATGAAGAGATACGAGAATCACATGGGGAAGAAAAATAGATAAAAGGAGGCCATTTTTTTGGTTCATGAATCCATGAACCCTCCTCAGTTGGCGTGTTCTATCGACTCGGAACTGAGGGTAAGTGACAGCTCACACCATATCGTGTTACTTACGCTCACATTGCTGTAGTCAACCTTGGGTAAACTAACTCAAAGTTTGCGTTCCCTACGTCAAACTGAGTCCACCCTATGTTAAAAACCGTCTTCCGCGACAGCGTGAAAACTCGGAGACATGGCCGATAACGTCACTATCCGAATCTTCACTGACAACCCGGCCCGTAGACTGTGGATCGTGGATCCTCCACTTGAAGTAATTACATTTAGAAATGCGAGCTTCTCCTGAATGCCCTGCATTTCTTTCCCAGAGACTAATGCGCTGTTTTGTTTCCATTTGGGCTCGCGGTGGTCTTTGCTAAGAATGTTCCTGATCCCAAGACGCAAAATATCACGGCCGGTACGCTGCTAACGTAGTCTCCTAGATTGAGCATGCGACAGCTGACCAAAACCATTTATTTCGTCAGCTGACTGGAATAAACTCCGCTCAGTGTATAGTCAATCTGCGGCGGGCCCAAAGGAGTCATATTGATCATCTACAACGCAAGAAGATTTCATTAAATGACGCGGATATGGTATGCTCTAGCATATAATATCCGAGTCATTTAACGGCGGAATCGTATAATATACGAGTAGTTTACCGGGGCGTCTCGACTTCCTCATGAGTCCCGGATCTTTGCCTCAAGTTGGCAATGATGTGCTTTGCATAGAGGATCGGCGTTTCCTGTGGTAACTTCCCCAGGATTGTTTCGAAAATGGTCCTGGATAAACGCAGTATGGAGCACCTTTTCCGGCCATGATCCTTGAATTACCTTGCTTGCACCTCCCACACTACAATGTCCTGCCAATAATGGTATCGTCGTAGTCTACACGATTCAGTTACCTGGGCTGGTCCAAAGCTGGCTGCACTCAGTTCCACTGGCTTCGTGAAAGGTTCGCAGACAGAAACACTTAGTGATTGGACGTCGAATTCTGTGACGTTATCCGACGAGCAATCGTACACGCTTTGGCCGTGCCCAGCACCATGTACGTGTTGCTGAGGGGAGAACGAACTTGACATTTAAGTCTCCGACGCGACGAGGTCCAGTCATGACATGCATGACACCCAGCTGACTACTTGCTGCTCCATATCCGACAATAACTATGTGTAGCTACTAATCGTTGATCACGCTTTTTGGAGCAGGGCCCGGCTTACTACATATATGGGTCGATAACGCTCCCATTTATTTACGGAAGGCTGCGGCCTGTGAGATTCGTGCCTCTTCGAGTCATAATTTGATGCAATCGCTTCCACGCAAGGCAATCCAGAAAAGACAGAAGGCCTTAGCTGCTACTGCGCCTGCCGCTTAGCATCTCAAGCTATGATAGACTTCGACACGCCGAAGATCCGAGGACGGGCCTGATCTGTCTGTATCACATCATCGATCAACTGAAATTCCGATGATTCTAACACTTTTACTCCTTTCAGCTTTCAGTGGGGAGCGTAAACATCGAATGCTACAACCTGATCTGGAACCGCATAGCTTTCGATTCATCACATGAATGGTCATGCGTTGACTTGCGTTCGATAACATCAAAAGTACCATCATGACATCCGATCACATCCATACTACTAGTACCTTTTCTAACACATTCTGTATTACAGCCAAGTCTCCAGAATCACACATTTCCCTACCTGAGTCTTGCTAATAGATACCGTAGGGATAGACCCCTAAGGTGCATCCTGAGATTCCTAATGTCTGCCACCTAATATGGGGGAGAGCAGGAGGATGAAGACAACAGCCGGGAGCACGAAACCTTACACTCGGAGAGCTGTACTTACTACTTCGTTTGGAGGGCTCGTGCTACTACTCATACCGAATATGCGGGAGTAGTGGGACTGAGGGTCGACGTGATGACGGCTGAGGTGGGCGGTATAGTGACGGTGGCCGGACCTTGTTGGACGTCAAAGTACATACCCGCGATGGGCTGGCCGAGATGACTGGATGATATGTAGTCTGTGATATAGAAATAAAGATCAATGCTGACGGTGGGCTTGCTCAGGTTCGCGGGAGGTGAGAACGAGGAATGTTGGGGGAGCAGCAAGATAACATAACGATGCGGACCACTGCCCTCGATCGGCTGTGGCGGAACGTACTCTGTGACGACCACCCCACAAGCAGTCGACACATTCAGCGAGGGGTAAGAAGGACAGGACGAAGATTCATTTTTCAAAGTAGCGTAATTGACGAGCCAGTGAAGGATCTGTCCTTTCGACTCGTTAGTGCCGACGGCGCGGGCATCGACCATTACGAGGGCAAAGTTTCCCGTGGTCGGGACACTGGAATTCGCGGGGGTGATTGCGACGTCTGGTACCGTGGCCGTCTGTTGCATAGAAAGGTTTTGACCTGGTGAGATGGGGCCAACACTCGGGAAGGTGATAGTCATGAGGGCGGAGGGGTTGAAGGAAGGCAGAAGGTCGGTGACGAGGTCGGCATTCTTGAAATGGGCTTGAATAGCAGCGATTCCCAAAGCAGTATCATCGCCGGACTTGGCATTGGCGAGGTGGCGCAGGAAAGAAAGAGCGAGTGTGGTTGCAAGAAGAAACACCATGACGATATATTGTAGACATTTCCCATGCGGCAAACCTCTTATTATAGTGCCTACGTCAGTGCTGCATAGTGCTCATTCCGAGTCCGCGGAGAGACGCCAATAAACTGCATCCCACATGGCACTCTCGGTACTATCATTTGGTGTCAAGTTGAAGGGAAGGGCGCGGCCCTTTTGGTGACGACAAGAGCCTGCATGAGGCCCAGGAGGTAGAGACTGGCCTAGAAATTACTAGAAGGAAGGGTGGAAGCGGGAGAGTTTTGCCGCCCGCGCCAAAAGCAATATGCTGCTGCGCACGGGAGCTCTTCTCTTGATGCGCTTTTTCAGGACAACACAACTCTGGCTGCAGAACTGGTCTGAAACCGTCTCACGTTCTGCTACAGTGACAAGTATCCATGTTGTGGCCCCGGTGCATTCAATTGGACATAAATGTATACATCCGCAAATTCCCGAGCACTTACCTCATTTTTTCACATCGCATTTTATGCGCCCTCTCCTGTCACCAATTACTGTCAGTATGCCGCTATCTCCGCCTTGTCATCTGAGTGTCATTTACAGTATGAAGGCACTCGCCCCAGGTGACTGTTTATCTACGCCATCATTCACACACGGGAGCCTTTGGAATCATAAATGTCTGTTTCAAGCGTGGGACATCCACCGTTCTCTTCAGGACAACCTTTTGCAACGGTACACCCGCTTCAGTGTGCTCGCGCACTGATCCACAGGCCGGCCACCAACCGCTCTTTCACTGCTAGCTCACACTCGTTTGCTTTCGCCTTGGAAACATTTCTACTTTACCCCGTCCCTCCCTTCTCTCCAGGCCGAGGCTGTTGTACCCCATCCGGCCAAGTTCTCGGCCTTTTTCATCAGTTTCCCTTGCCCATCAGGACTTGTAATGACTTGTGACACTGCCTATGTCATGTAATCACATATATGTGGTTCATTGCATCATCACGTTGGAGGGAGCAAAGAATTGAGGGTATAGAGATAAGGAGAGCCCACACATCAGTGCCGGCTTACAGTACTACTGACGTTGAGCCGCCACTCCTCATCCTGCTTGCTAAATATGTAAATAGATCACAAGACTCGCAGACTCACTCTATTCCCAATTACTACTCTGTCTAAAGACAACCACGTCTCTACTGGCCGGATGGTTTTCCTGATTTCTTCGTATGTGAGAAGGTAGCAAAGTCTCGTGTCCACCACTGTCAGCGGTGATCTCGGTACCGGTACTGTCATTGTGATGGACAGCTCGATTTCCTAAGAGGGTAAAGTTCCCGTGGTCGGGACGCCAGAATTCGCAGGATGATTGTGACGTCCGCTTACCATCCCCCCCAAGTCCACCTTTGGGTCGTACCGGTGTCTCTTCAATACAGTTCGCCGCTGCTCTCCTCTCCCACTTGCTCCGGCACGCATCGTACTGCAAAGCTTGGCCCCAAGATCATTCCCCGTCCTTTGACCGCATTGCCAGCATCGTCTGCTGCAAGCGGCGCTTTCTTCATCCCTACGGACGGCAAACCCCTCCCCCACTCGATTTACCGGCGAAAGGTGATCCTGAAGATGCCCCGAAAAACTTGCTCGCCCTCCTTACAGAACACCTCTCACTCGCATTCTTGGAGCGTTCACGAGCTGGATTAGCTCCACGCGAAGCCCAGGAAGCTGACCGTGTCATCGGCGGCCTACCTCTCGTTGCTCTCACAGTGGCTATGGGAGGACCCGCGCACAGTTAGGGAATTCCTTGAGGCCGGTGGACTTGGTGTGCTCGTCAAACAGCTGGACCAGTCAAACGAGATCGATGTGGTCGTGCCGGGCCTATGCGCGTTCTTACTAGGCGCTTGCTACGAGTTCAATCACGAAGCAGGTGAGGTCACGCGGTGTGTTTCTCATTTGTCTCGTTCATCTATGGGCGGTTTAAATATTGACATTGTGCGTACCTCACAGGGTGAAGATGCGCTCAGAACTTACGAGATTGGGTGCGGATGTACTCGTGGATCGGATGGATCGGATGCGCGACGGTGAGCGTCTCAAAGTAGTTATGACCGACTCTTGGGTTCTGCCGTACCCGACTCGCGAGGCGGAGATCTGGTTCAACTGGGCTCTTGTGGTCTTCTGGAAGGAGAAAAAAGGTGAGTCTTCTCGTCTTACGGCCCCTTCTACCCTTCTCTAACGCCCATGACTAGATACGATTCAACGGCGAATTGTGGCTGATTCAGACTCGGCATCGTCGTCAACGGGTACGTGGCTGACTCGTTATGAAGCACCTTGTTTCATTTATTATATCGGCACTTTCTCGTTAACAGCGCAGGAGAGAATCCTAGTTGACTCCATTCGTCGGGTTACCGCAAGGCAGGCTGCAGAGATTAAGACATTGCAAAACAAATTAAAGGAGCTCACTGCGACATCCGTTGCCGCAGCGGAGACAGCCGCATGCGAAATCTCACGGTCCAGCGCCAAATTCGCTGGAGTATGTTTTGCTCTTTTTGTTGTAGCAGGACGAGCGGTCGCGAGAGTGGCATTCTGTCGAAGCAAGAGAGACAGAGAGCACTGCAGGTCGAGGGAAGGGCGATGATCGTAAAGCGAAGGAAAATGTGAGGCTATGGAAGAGATGAAACAATGACAAGCGAGTGTAGAAGAACTGTACAATAGTGGCACTAGTGGCGGGCGCTCCGACACAGTTGTTCCGCTCCGTTCTGAGCGTGCCTACAGACGCATGCCTTACACCAGCTGGCGAGTGGGCAGCCAGTGCGCAGAGAGGAATGCACATGGATTTTGAACGTGATGAACAGTTTCGTCAAGGCTGCAGGCACCGGCACAAAATTGACGTGTACCTTGAATTACAGTAATATGATACGCGTTCATTATCAACTATCTTGTGATACTTGTTTTCATATGGCTCGTTTTTGACCCACTCCGACGCTTTTCTCGGCCTGCGTTGCATTTGCAGTGACACAACTCATTAATTTTGTGATAACGAGAATATGCAGATTCACAGTTACTATAAATAAAAATCAGAGTATGTAAGATATCGTCAAGCCGTAAAGCGCGTCGAGTATCATCACGAAATCAGCTTCCTTGGAACAATATATATATATGTCTAAATCCCTGAGTCCAAAATTGCGCGTCGCCTTGCCGGAACTTTGATATAAAATGTAGGGTTAGACCGCCTCACGTGCACGTCGTATAGCCTAATGATTCTAATGTTAGCTGCCATTTATGAGGACAAGAATATCAGCCCGCGCTGCCACTCACGGTCGGAGATGATGAGAGGGAAGGAGCGAGGGGCGACGTGACGGCTGCGGAGGTGGGTGGTCACACGTTTGCGGGGCTGAATTGGACTTCAAAGAACATGCCCGCGATGGGCTGGCCGAGATTACTGGATGATATGTAGTCTGTAAGATGGAAATAAAGATCTATGCCGACGTTGGGACTGCTCAGGTTCGCGGGAGGCGAGAACGAGGGAGGTTGGGGGAATAACAAAATAACATAGCGATGCAGTCCAGTGCCCACGGGCGGCGCCGGTGAAACATAGTTTGTGACGACCACCCCGCATTCAGTCGACACGTTTAGCGAGGGGCAGGAACAAGGATCGTTTTGCAAAGTAGCGAAATTGTTGAGCCAGTGAAGGATCTGTCCGTTCGACTCGTTCGTCCCAGCAGCGAATGCATCGACCATCATAAGGGTGAAGTTACCCGTGGTCGAGACGCTGGAATTCGCGGGGGTGACTGTGACCTGTGGAGCCTTGGCCACCTGTTGTATCGAGAGGTTTTGACCTGGTGAGATGGGGATGGGGCCAACATTGGGGAAGGTGACGGTCATGAGGGCGGAGGGGTTGAAGGAAGACAGAAGGTCGGGGACGAGGCCGGCTTCCTTGAAACGGGCTTCAGTAGCAGTGATGCCCTGAGCAGTATGATCGATGGGCTGGGCATTGGCGAAGAGGCCCAGGAAAGAAAGAGTAAATGCGGTTGTGAGAAGAAACATCGTGAGGGTTCACTGCAGATATTGTCGATGCAGCGACCCCCTTCCTTTATAAACTGCGTCAGTGCGTGTATAATCCGCTAGCAAGTCCGCCTATAGGGGTTAGTGTTGGTAAGCCTGGCATACTTGCTGTGTCCTATCTAGCAAGATGACGCATGAACGTGCATGAACAAGGGCACCGCAATGATCATCATGATGGCTTTCTGTTGGCCTTTTGAATGTATACGTATCAGATTACTAAAAGGTTGAATGCGCGCAGTATGTTACGCAGTATGTTACCAAGCACTGGCAAAGGCCGTGCTGTGTTGCCTACCTCCGGGCGCGCGCTCTAATTAAACAAGTGCCTTGCTATTGTAGCGCAGCTGAGTAGCGCGCTTGTGAGTTCGGGAAAAGGGGAGATCCGAAGACCCAAGAAAGGGAAGGTCAGCGCTAGACCCGAAGATGATACACAAGGTGGCTCGGCGGCTCGGGTTGGCACAGCGTCATTCGGGTCGTAGTGCAGGTGGCAGACGGCAGAGAAAGGGAAGACACGCAGGGAAGCAGACAGAGAGAGAAACCTGATTAGATAGGTGGAGTCCGTCCTCGCGTGCTTAAGTACTGTACATGAGAGGAGCGACTACTGTGAAAAGATGTCGATCGACGTCGACGCGCATCACTAGTGTGACCGTGCGACACGTGACAGCATGAACTGAATGTAATGTCGGCTAAGAGGGACAAGACTGCGCGCGCGTCGCAGGTGTAATAGAGAAATAGGTGCTAGTTCGTATCGAGGACAAGAGGAATTCCTAAGTGAGCGCGGGCGAGATGAGCACGGGCCAAGAGCAGTGCAAGAGCGGTGACAACGGCCTGTGCGAGACTGCCCACCTTACACTATCTCGGAAATAAAGTCACTTGATGACTGGCTTGAGCTCGACGTGTCAGCACACTGTCAGCACGCAGTAATAATTCAGACAGATACGTTGCAGCCAGGCGGCCCAAGCTCACTTTCGACCACCACACGGAGTATTGCATATTGCATAGCTGCGCGTAGCTAGGTCACACGCCACCACACCGCTCTATTTTGGTGGCGATAAGTCTTACTCTTTGTTAATCGCTGACAGGCCGGAAGGCTGAGTCTCCTCTGTCTGAGTTCTATGGGAGTGGTGGGTGGGGGAAAAGAAAAGAGCGAGTAAACGAGTGGCGCGGCGCGGCAGCAGCTGTCACGGTGGCAGGAGAATAGATAACCACGTGCTTTGCGCCCCGCGCTCCCCAAAGACCACGCTCTATTATCGCGCGATTCTCTCACGCTAGACCACCCATTAGGCCATTAGGCTCGATATACCAGCGGTTATCGAATCAATTTGCCAGTGAAGCTAGTGAAGCCTCGTTCAGGTCGCCATTCTACTCCGAGTCTACCTCAGTGCGTAGATGGACCTTCTCGGACAATACAAAGTACGTGAGTTCCGCCTCCGCCGCCCGATGCGCCTTCAGACTCACCCTTTCCATTCCCGCATTTGAAGTGCCAGTGTTGTACAGTAGCGCGTGTGTCTTTTCAGATTTAGAACTATTACCACTGTACATTATCTTACTTCTCAATGCCTCAATAAGACTGTCTGGACGCCGTCGCGACTGAATGTTTGACCCGTGCGGTTCTCCTCCGTGCGTTGGATATCAGCCCCCCCGAGATATCATGTTGGCCCACTTTACCTTTACCATTCACAACAATGTCGATAACCGAGGTTGAGACGTGGGATGTCATGGAGGGACGTTGGAACACATCAGTAAATCATGGAGGATCCGATGAGGCGTCGTGAGGCAATGTCATGTGTTGCGAGTAGTCATCCGTGTTGTGATCTGTTTGTAGATATCGCAATGCCTCAAACGTCTATGTGAAATTGGCGAGCCGCGTATAAGTCGTGAGACCAATATACCCCGATGTGGTAAGGATGAATTTGTTGTGATCGGGTTCTTATTCGTGAGTGATTTATCAGCTGGTATTGAGTGCGTGCGCCTCATACAACCCTTTGATAAACACACGATTTGGTATCGGATTATATTGAGTGTGTGGGTCTTGTACATCCTTTCAATCAACGCACAATTTAGTAATCAAAGTATATTGAGTGCTTGCGTTTCATACGATCCTTCAATCAACACATGATTTAGTATCGAGTACATGTCCACTACGATCCTATGATCCACCCATCCAAATCTTTGCACCCCAAGCGCCACCGGACCCACCCTTCCTTGCCCGGAATGCCGTTAGCACGGCCGCATAAGTCTGCTGCAGAGAGATGCAAGTACGTGAGCGCGCGGAATGACTATCAGGGTCGAGAGATAACGAACGGCGAGCGGTTGGCCTGGTCTAATTTATCATCGACACCTTGAACCAGATTGCCAACATCTCGCACATCGCACATCGCATCGACACGGACATCTCGCACATCGACACAGATGTCTTGCACATCTTGCACGTCGACATGGACATCTTGCACATCAACGCGGATGTATGCATATGTATGATTGACAAAGTAGAATTATGATGTCAGCTTCAAACAGTGGAAAGACTCAATAAACGACGAATCAAACGATGATTTTTCCTGAACCGGCTATAGAAAAGGGATGATCAGGGTCGTCGGATGGCAAAGGTCAAGAGTAACGCACGTTTTCCGTGTATCCACAAGGCCATCCACTCATCATGCCGCTCGCAGATCTACCTGTCATGTTAAAAATCTGCAGGCCCAAGTAACGTGGTGATGCAGCAACGACATGACGCCATCTTTGGCACACCTGCGCCAGGTAGGCCATGAATACCAGCGGTAATAAATGTTATGGGTCTCATAGCATTTGAATATTTCTAGAAAGACCTCATCGGGAAGTGCTCCGATAGGAAACTGTTGGCTAAGCAAAGCTGCAGGTGTATCGCTCAACTCAGCACCCATACCAAAAGAAAAACGTATTACCACTCACCTCGACCATCTTGGACGCCTACATTTTTTTGGCGATCTGAAGCACGCTTGGCTTGACTCGGGGATGACTCTGCAGTTATTGTTCGATAGCAATATTCTGGTCAGAACTCGACTGGGTAACCACATGCACAACAGCGTCCACATACAGCTGATTCCGTGTGACTCTGAGTCTGAGTCTGCGCGATATGTTACTGGCGTGATGTAGGTCTCAGAAGTGAACTGCAGGCGTCACCTCAATCGCACGGAGGGTGTCCCAGCCCACTCGCTATATATGCCAGCACGCAACGCGTGAGTTTTTTCTGCAACAACAAGAACCGCACAGAGAAAAAGAATACCAGGGCACACACAGGAATGAGATGAGACTGGCAAGCTGGAGAGGGGTTGGGACATAGTGACAAAGGAGGAAGAGGCGACAAAGGAAGAAGATGGTTGTTTGAAGCGAAACTGTTCTGTTGAAGCTGAAGTTCAAGTTCAACTTGCTGACAAATCCGTTTCCCACGCCAGCCCCAACAGAAACAAAATTTTGCTAAGTCGACAACGCTCATTCGATAGTCCAGATTGATGCATCAGAATATAAAGTGTGCTTGAGATCAGCCGGACCCAATGTTAAGTAGCTCAGTGGTTAGAGCATCTGGCATATATTTTGGAGCAGTAGGGGGACCTGGGTTCAAATCCCGGATATTGTCATTTTTGTTTCAATGCGCGTGATTGGAACAACCAAATATGTACAAGCACACTGGCGCAACGGACAAACTACCGACGCAAAGTGCAATATGAGGGAAATGGCACACCAGATCAATCCCATGTGCGTAGCATTGTTTACACCATTTGCACGCTAACACTAGACTCAAACACAAGTTGCACTTGCGCAATCGTGATCTCAGGGTCCCACTCGTAAATCTGGAGTACATGGCACATACAAACAGAAGCAAGCCGCTGAGCTCTGTCGCTATGTGATAGCTGTAAGGTTTCTCAATCTCCATGACTGGGACACAATCTTATAGGTGGAGTCAGGCTGGGGATTTCAACACCATCCCGACGACTCTCCCGATGACTATCATCCGCGACCAGCCTCGTTGTCCGATGCATGGGAGGTAACCCGCCCTCCATATTCACCCACCCCCGCCTCGTCAACCTCCATGCCATCCCTTTCACAAGCCATCGAAACGTTCGGCGTCATCGCCGACTCACCCTTAAATTCCTACTCCGCTGGCAAACACCTTGTTGCCCATGCGATTGCATGGCAAGGAAAGCGCCTCGATTATATTCTTTTCCGCGACCCCACCCCTATCCCCAGCTGCCCAATTACCCTCACTCGTCGCGACTAGCGCACGTGTGCTCCTCACAGAGCCGGTTCCTGGGTCACCATTTTCGTACTCGGACCATTCGGTGTCTCAGCAACACTGCAAATCAAGTACCTTGACCATGCTCGCTCTACGACATCCAATAACGAACTGCGCATGGCACAGAACCAGCCAATGGCCAATATCTCTGCGCTTTCCGTGCCTGCGCCAGTCCAGAAGACTGCGAGACTCACGGCGGCCGATGCAAGTGCCGTTCTTGGAGATCTTACTTCATGTTATCGTTATTCTCTCACACGTGCGAAGCGCCACTTGTCCCTCTTTGGACTTAGCGTTGGGACCCTCCTATCTCTGCAGCCACCGCTAGTTGGTTCCCAACCGGGGCAACACCATTTGTCGTACTAGGAAGCGCCGCCGCCACCTGGCTAGGGACGACCATGCTGTATGTCGGCTTCATATATGGGCGGTGGGAGGTCAACGCGCTCTCTCGGATCTACGGTAATCTGAAATGGCTCGCGCTGTCCAGCTATTCATCACCACACATTGTAGTAGTACTGTAGTAGTAGTATTTGTCCTTAATTTCACCATCAATATCATTCTTGCATGCCCCTCATCCTCTGATCAATGCGTCAACCTACGGTGTGTCAACCTGCGGGGAACCTTGTGAAGGCCTCAAAAGTTAAGAATAATGTTGTGGTGCTCTCAGAACGGCGTACGCTTTCGACACAACCTGACTTAGGACTCGCACGACGTTATGATTTCAGAACAGCTGGTGTAAAGGCCTCAAATGGTAAGAATAATATTGTTTTGTTCTCACAATGGCATATGCTTTCGACACAACCTGACATAGGGCTCACATGACCTTATGATTTCATAACAGCTGGGATTAAACTCGCGACTGTAATGTAAGCACGTGGCGAAACCCACAACGCAGTACGACTGCTCATAAGACATTGTGACCTTATACCCGGTTGTGTCAACCCCGTGAACACCACACTGCCTCACAAGAATTTCCATGATTTACTGATGCATGCGGTTCGCTAATTCGCTTATCGGTAACCTTTTCTCCGATGGTATTTTCATGTACCCAGCGACATATTGCCTTGGTTGTACTCTCAAATAAGCCCAGTACTTCTTCTTTGCCACGCCCATTGACTCGGAAGAACTCTTCAAACCATCGTCTTAGGCTGACCTGGGGTGGGACCACACCTCGCCGTTCATTCTTACACAGGACATTCCCCGCGGCATTCTGCAACTTGTTCTGGTGAGGCATCCACCATCTCTCCATGTTCACGACTATACTCGGGTTTATCCTTGCGATTTCGTCGAACTCCAGATCGAAGACGCGTTTTTTTGGCGGATATGATGGAGCCTACGCTAGTACGCCTGTTCGCTCGTCTTTTTTTATTTTACCAACCTTCCAGGCCTTCACGACTCGCGACTAGTACCTCCCAAACACCTCTAGGGCATCTACTCTACTCTGCCCTCACCCTTTCTCCAGGGCGGGGGCTCTCATACTTCATTCGGCAGGTTTCTCCGCCTGTTTTGGTTCAGAAGAAGGGTCAGCTCCATACAGAGCAATTCTTCCGCTAACTGTCGCGGCTCGAAAACCCCTTCCCATTTTCTAGCTAGTATACCGGGTACTTTGCCCTTGTACCATAGATACCTTTCCAGTAAATAGACATATACATTGCTCGTGGTCATGTCTACTGTATTGGCCTGTACACTCGGGCCGCGACAGCCGAACGACGTTCTCGCCACCTTAGGCAATTACATTGCGTTCAGAGACTGGCCCCCGGGGCCCGCGAGAAGTGAGGCCAGGCCGCAGTACGTCCACCTCCATCATTTTCTTCCAAGCTTCCTAGCGGACCAACTCCCCATTTCTTCCTCACATCTGTCATGAGTGACCAGTCAGGATCGTCCCGTCTACAGGGGCTCTTCGAGGCTGCCTTGCATGATTACGAGAAGCAGACGGGCACGGCATTGGCCGAACATCCACTCGTCAGTCAGCTCCAGGATTGTGACTCAGTCGAATCCTTTACTGCCGTTCTCCGCGACCAAACACAAGCCTTCAATGAATTCCGGGGAAGGGAAAAATTCATGAACCCTCTCAAAAATGTCTTATCAGTCCTATATAAACTTTCTACCACTGCCAACCTTGGTCAAGATTTCAGTTTGGTACGCCGTGGGCCCTAATTATGTGTTGCGTTGTCTCTGATTCTAATCCTACAGCATTTTACACCTGTGAAAGCATTACAGGCAGGCCTCGCGGTCCTGCTCTCTGTATGTGCCTTACTTTAGTCCTAAGTGCGCGTTCTCCTGACTTCCAGTGTATCAGACGGTCAAAGGCGTCATTGACGACTACGATGCGCTGATCGAATTGTTCGAGTCTATCGAACACTTTTTGAATCGCCTCGACGTCTATATCAAGGTCCCTCCTACAGTTCCTATGATTGAAATGATTGTCAAGATACTCGTGGAGCTTCTCTCAATCCTCGCGTTGGCAACCAAACAGATGAAGCAGGGAATGCCAAGTGAGTCCGTCTTCGGTGATGTATTGTACTCTCTGACACAATGCAACGCAGAAAAACTTGCTAAGAAGCTTCTTGGAGACAAGGACATCGAGGCGGTGCTCAAGAGGTTAGACCGACTCACCCGGGACGAGGCTCGAATCACTGCCACGCAAACCCTCGAGGTCGTCTATGGTCTTGTCCAGAATATGAAGGTGGTAATAGACGGTAAGCAAATTTACAAGGCTCGTCGCCCGTTGAGTGTTGTTTATCTTTCTCTCTAGACGGAAAATCTTCGATCGATGGTGTCAGGGATGCCCTCGGTATGTTACTGTCACAATTAAGCGAGTCCGTATCTCACTGGGCGTCAGAAATCATGCAGCAAATGACGAACGATATAAACAAGTTGAAGCGTCAGTGATTATTACTACTTGGATAGCTGACTGGGATCACCGAGATTGTCTTGTTAGGTGACAATTTAGAGCGAGACGCTCGCAAGTGGCTATCGCCACCTGATCCTTGGAAGAATCACAACATTTCCTGCGAGTTACGCCACCACGGGTCCGCGGCTTGGTTCGTCCAGGGCAACACGTTTTCAGAATGGAAAGCGTCTGAGATCTATGGTTCTCTTTTATGGGTTCATGGAAAGCGTCCGTTAGAGCTTAACTCTTATGCTTCTTCAACGACTGAAATTTCTCCTGTTTGATAGCGGGCGCTGGAAAGAGCGTATTCTGGTACGTCAGAATTCCTGATATTCCTGATTTAGAACTTATCGTGTTGGCTAGCTCTACAATCGTTCAGGAGATTGATGCCATGCTGAAAGCTGGGCTCGCATCACTAGGATTCTTCTATTGTGATTTTCGGGAGGAAGAAAAGAAGAACCTTCGCGGACTTCTCTCATCCCTCATAGTCCAACTTTGTCATCAATCCGACACCTACTGTGATTTTCTTCTCAAGTTTTACTCGGAACACGCCAGCGGTTCTCGTCATCCAAGCGACGATGCCCTTGCGAAATGTTTAAAGGGCATACTTAAACTTCCTGGACTAGCCCCCGTCTACCTCATTGTTGACGCTTTGGATGAATGTCCAAATACGTCTGCCATCCGATCGCCCCGAGCCAAAGTCCTAAACCTCATAAAGGAGCTTATCGAATCACAAATTCCGAATCTTCACATTTGCGCCACTAGTCGACCAGAGCCCGACATCAAAGAAGTTCTCGGCCCATTAATTTTCCGCTCCGTTTCTCTGCATGATGAAAGCGGACAAAAATGGGACATTGAGAGCTTCATCACGTCCGTCATTGATATGCATCCAGAAAATGAGTGGGAAGCTGAGGACCAGCGACGGGTCACAAGCGTCCTCACAGAAAAGTCTGACGGGATGTAAGGCATCAATACTAAATTCTTGACGAATCTCACTCATTTCATGATACAGGTTCCAATGGGTGAAGTGTCAGGTCGACTACATCTGTGACTGCCCGCCAGCAGGTCTCGAGGACGCGTTAGCGAATTTGCCAAGTACGCTCGACGAGACATATCAGCGCATCTTGCGAGGGATCAAGGAGGCAAAGTGGGAATTTGCCCATCGCCTGCTTCAGTTCGTCGCAGTGGCTTCCCGGCCGCTTCATGTCGAGGAACTCGCGGACTTGCTCGCATTTGATTTCAAAGCAAGACCAATCCCGAAATTTTATGAGAAATGGCGCCCAAAAAATCCAGTAGACGCGGTGCTATCCACATGCTCTAGCTTATTCTCCATTATCGATGAACGTGGTCTCGGAAAAGCCATACAATTCTCTCACTTTTCGGTCAGAGAATTTTTGACGTCTGCCCGCCTTGCTGAAGCAAGCGACATAACCTCCCGCCGTTATCATGTTTCCACGACGCCTGCTCATACCCTTACGGCACAAACCTGTTTGGGTATCCTGCTACACCTGGATGAGAACAATCCGCAATATCCCCCTCTTGTTAAATATGCTGCGGAGCACTGGGTTGACCATGTCCGGTTCGAGGGTGTATCGCAGAATGTGGAGGAAGGGATGAAACAACTCTTCGACCCGACAAAACGACATCTTGCGATCTGTGTTACGATACATGAACCAGATGTCTCTACGCGGATGAGGAACTCCCGACCTGAATCGTGGTCCTGGAAGTCAAACACGAGACCCTCCCTGGCCAGGAGATCCCCCCTGGCCACCGCATCCTCTTCGACTTCCACATCCCGTCCAACTACCACATCCTCCTTAAATTACGCCGCTTTTTGGGGTTTAATTTCTATTGTGAGATACCTCGTCATTGAGCACTCACAGGATGTACACTCTCGAGGCTTCACCGACGATGTTACCCCATTGCATTTGGCGTCAGAACATGGTCACGCGGAAGTTGTCCGCTTCCTTCTCGCAAACGAGGCGGATGTGACAGCTCGGAACATGTACGGGTTTACTCCATTACATCTGGCGTCGCAAGAAGGATGTGTTGAAGTCGCTCACATGCTTATCGAGCACGGCGCGGATGTGACAGCCCAGAATATACACGGGTTGACTCCATTACATCTGTCGTCGCAAGAGGGACGAATCGAAGTCACTCACGTACTTATCGAGTGCGGCGCAAATATGGCAGCCCATAACAAGGACAAGGAGACTCCATTACATCTGGCGCTGCTTTTAGGACGACTGGAAGTTGCTTGTGTGCTTATTGAAAGGGGCGCGGATGTGGCTGCCAAAAATAATGATGGATCGACTCCACTACATCTGGTGTCGTATCTGGGACAAGTTGAAATCGCCCAGATGCTCATCAACCACGGCGCAGATGTGATGGCCCAGAACAACGACTGGTCGACTCCATTACACCTGGCAGCGCGTCGGGGACAAGTTGAAGTCGCTCACACGCTTATCGAATGCGGCGCGGACATGACAGCCCAGGACAAAGAAGGGTCGACTCCGTTACATATAGCGTCGAAAAATGGACAAGTTGGAGCTGCTCGCTTGTTTATGGAGTGCAGCATGGATGCAAAAGCTCAGAACAAAGAAGGGTCGACTCCTCTACACCTGGCATCGCGGGAGGGACAGGTTGATGTCACCCGCGTACTTATCGAACATGGCGCGGATGTGACAGCCCAGAATGAAGACAGGAAGACCCCCCTACATCTGGCGTCACAAGAAGGACAAGTTGAAGTCGTTTACATACTTATCATGTGCGGGGCGGACGTGACAGCCCAGGACAAAGACGGTTGGACTCCATTACATCTGGCGTCACACTTTGGACGAGTTGGAGTCAGTCGCGTCCTTATCGACCACGGCGCAGACATGACAGCCCTGAATGACGACCAGAAGTCCCCATTACATCTGGCGTCAGAAAATGGACAAGTTGGATTGCTTGTCAACACAGCGCGGATGTGATGACGCGGAAAAGCATGGGTTACCTCCATTACATCTGGCGTCACAAAGGGGACACGTTGAATTGCTCGCATGCTCATCGATCATGGCATGGATGTGGCGGCCAAGGATGAAACGGGTTTACCCCATTGCATCTGGCGTTGCAAGAGGCCAAGTTGAAGTTGCCCGCATGCTTATTGACCACGGGGCAGACGTGAAAGCCCAGAACAAGGACCAGAAGACCCCGTTGCATCTGGCGTCGCCAGTGGCACAAGTTGGAATTGCTCGCATACTTATCGAGCATAGCGTGGATGAACACGGGTTGACTTCATTACGTCTGGGGTCACAAAAGGGCCAAGTTGAACTCGCTCAAACGCTTATCGACCATGGCATGGATGTGACGGCCAAGGACGAAGATGGCTTGACTCCATTACATCTGGCGTCGCAAGAGGGACAAGTTGAAATCGCCCGCATGTTCATCAACTACGGCGCGCATGTGGCAGCCCGGAACAAACGAGGGTCAATCTCTTTGCATCTGGCTTCACAGGAGGGCCACGTTGACGTCGCTCGCATGCTCATTGAGCGCGGTGCCGATGTGACAGCCAAAAATAAAGAAGAATCTACTCCGTTACACCTGGCGTCACAGGAGGGACACATTGACCAGGCTTTCATGCTTATGGAGTGGGGCGCGGATCTCACAGCCCGGAACGAAGAAGGTTCAACACCCTTAAACTTGGCGTCACAGGAGGGACACGTCGACGTTGCTCGCATGCTTATCGAGTGGGGCGCCGATGAGACGGCCCGGAACAACGAAGGGCTGACTTCATTACACCTGGCGTCACAAAACGGGCACGTTGACGTCGCCCTCATGCTTATCGAGTGGGGCGCCGATGTGACAACCCAGAATAAACAAGGGTCAACTTCTTTACATCTGGCTTCACAGGAGGGCCACGTTGACGTCGCTCGCATGCTCATTAAGTGCGGTGCCGATGTGACAGCCCAAAACATAGAAGGGTCTACTCCATTACATCTCGCATCGCAGACGGGACAAGTTGAAGTCACCTACATGCTTATCGACCACGGTGCGGATGTGGCAGCCGGTAACAGAGAAGGTTCGACTTCATTACACCTGGCGGCGCAGAAGGGACAGGTTGGAGTCACTCATATGCTTGTCAAGAGCGGTGCGGACAAGATGGCCCAGAACAAAGAAGGATCAAGTCCGTTACATCTAGCGTCGCAAAATGGACGGATAGCAGTTGCACAAATACTTATTGGGCACGGTGCGGATGTGTCGGCCCGGAACAATGAAGGGTCGACTCCATTACATCTGGCGTCGCAAGAGGGACACCTTAGAATCACTCACATGCTTATCGAGCACGGCGCAGACGTGACAGCCCAGAACGACGACCAGAGGACTCCCCTACATCTCGCGTTGGAAAATGGACAAGTTGGATTTGCCCGCATGCTTCTCAAGTACAGTATGGCGCTGACGGCCTGGAGCAAGCACGGGTTGACTCCACTACATCGGGCGTCACAAAATGGGCACGTTGGTGTTACTCGCATGCTTTTGGAGTGCGGCGCCGACGTGACGGCCAAAAACAAAGAAGAGTCTACTCCGTTACACCTGGCATCACAGGAAGGACACACCGATCTGGCTTTCATGCTTATGGAGTGGGGCGCGGATGTTACAGCCCAGAACAACGAAGGGTTGATTCCGTTACATCTGGCGTCACAAAACGGGCACGTTGACGTCGCCCGCATGCTTATCGAATGGGGCGCCGATGAGACAGTCCAGAACAACGAAGGGTTGACTCCGTTACATCTGGCGTCACAAAACGGGCACGTTGACGTCGCCCGCATGCTTATCGAGTGGGGCGCCGATGTAAAAGCTCAGAACAAACAAGGGACGACGCCATTACATCTGGCGTCACGGGAGGGACATGTTGACGTCGCTCGCATACTTATTGAATGCGGCGCTGATGTAACAGCCCAAAACAAACACAAATATACTCCATTACATCTGGCTTCGCAAAATGGACAGATTGGAGTCGTTGTCATGCTTATCGAGCGCAGTGTGGCTGTGACAACCAAACACGATATTCAATAGGTGCGTACTCTTGTACAGCAAACTGTCAGGCCAACTATTTCTGATATCTTACGTAAGAACTCTCTATAAACAGTGAAGACGTCCTTCTTCCCCAGTCGCCGCGATATCTTGATCCTCAATCATGCCGGCCACTAGGTCATGGCAAGTCTGCATGTGTCCGACCCACGAGGTGCTCACATGTACTTTCCCGTCTCTTATTCCTCAGTCTACCAGCGCTCAACCCTTTCCGTTCTACGTTACGTAATCGTTACTTGAAATTTGTACCTTTGATCGCAGACATCCGGTCTTGACAGACAGAGACAGCGCCCTTTACTATATTATCATATCGAATTTATTTCTTTATGCGAAGGGAAACTTGATCGTCCGTCGATAAGCCGATACTGAGCATGCCAGTGCATGAACGGGTGTCATACACGGTGTAGATCTGACAGAGGTACGCGACTGCCATTGGGGAAGCGTCTGGTTGGACGTGGTAGCTGCTTCTTGTACGTCGAACGGGTGATCTCGTACCCCGACTCACTTGAAGACCGCTAATCATGATCGTAGTGAGGTTTAAAACCCAAATAACAGGCAACGTTAGGGAATGCCCTCCCCTCTTCAAGTCGAGCACACTCAGGGTAAAGTAGTGATGATGCGGGCAATCATCAGCAGAAAGTCAAGTTTCGAACTCGAATATAAAAACGGTTACTTCGAATTAGAAATGAGATGGAACGGTGAGTCTAACGGCACCCCAACATGCGTGTTTTGCTCGCCCTGCCGTTATGGTAGGTCGAGCAAAGACACGCATGGTGCTCACCAGCTAAGAGCAGGTCAAGGGGGATGATGTAGAACTTGTTATGGTTCATGCACTGTGCCCGGACGTGAGTCAGTCTTCGTATCGCGGCTATGAACAGTTCCTGCATCAGCAAAGAAAGAAAATATTTGAAGAATGCAGTTCGTACCTCTCTCTTTCGAATACGTCTCTGGGGCCATAGCAGAGTCGAAACCAGAGAAAGAGCACGAACGACAGCGCACGGTCCCTGCCTTCGGAACAAAGGAGGGATATCCGGAGTCATGCAAGTCCCCCAACACAGCGGCACAAGTGACGCCTTTGATGTGTGGAACAGGACAGTAAAGGACGTTGCCTAGGCAGCGGTCACTTTAACAGTGCAAAAAGGCGTGCCCGTTTCCAATTTGTATGCGCATTCCACGTGCGTCGTAGAATGTATCTCACGTGACATGCTCATCGCTCGTTCCCAATACTGTAGGTTAAATAACTGAGAATTCGCATTAGGATCCGTTTTAAGGAAGAGACGGAGTGGGGAGGGCGTTGTAAGTACTCCCAGAACTGGAATTCGCACCATCGTCATAAGCATCGACATTGGCGCCACCATAACCATGGGCACAGTGCGACTTCAGACACACTTATCTTCGCACGACGTGCAATACTTCGCCGACTCGATTAAAATGGCACCGGGTCGGATATGGACTGAGTCATGCGGTGCAGGTGGGCATGATGCAGAGACAACCAACACGTGTATCGTCATGGACGAGGGTGGGTTGGAGGTTGGAATTGGTGGGTTGTATGCGTAGAACGATAAATTTGAGATGGGGCGTAAAAGATGGAAGAGCGTGGACCGTCATGACCATGCCGTCGCGAAAGGGAGATACGGTGTTTCCGATGTGAGAGATAATTTATTGTGAGTCGACGTGGGCGAGCTGCGAAGGAAAAGAATCTAGGTAAGAGGGCCCGGAGACCATGTGGCCGTTGCGCTGTTAACCCAGAATTGTATAAACTGTGCGGTGGTCCAGAGTTGTTGGATGGTTGCGGGGTTGCGCCGTGGGATGGGGATAAGAGTGATTGCTCGGGTACGAGCGCGTACAGAAGTGGGTCCTGCACGAGCATGTCGACAGAGCTACTTGTTGGGGCTCAAAAGTGGCAGTTTGGAAGCCGTAGACTTGGGGTAGGTGTGATAATTGGGGTCCCAAGCCATAGCACTGGAGGCGGCGGTTGGTCAGGCTGAAAGCTCTCTTGAGAAGGTAATGCAGACGCACTCTGAGAATGTGAAGACAGTGTAGCAGGAGTAGGTTGTCGATAGTCGTCGTGCGGGGTATTTCGCCGCGCATCATTGAGGTATTGCCATATTGCTTTCATTGGCGGGATCCCCGTCGTAACTTCTCAGGAGTGCTCATATCTGTAAACCACACCCACGAAGGACATCCTGGAAGTAGGATAAATAACATGCGCATCTCCGGTGGAACCTGTATGGGAGAGGAAGAGAAAAGACGCTAAAGACAGGGATCCGGACTCGGAGGTCCAAGTCTGTCTCGCTTGCGGTAGCCAAGCCCAAGCCAAGCCGTGCGTGGATTTGTAATATCGGGCGCTTACCTGTTTTTATTCCTTCCGTCGGCTCTCCCAGACATCGCTGCCTTACTGTGTCCTCATTCTCTCGGACTCCCGGATGTCAAGCAACAGTCGCGCCGATATACCGCGACACTGTCCGATGGACGAACACATCAAGGAACACGTTCAAGGCGGGGCGCTCCGAGTCACCCTCAGCCCTCATCTATCTTCCACCATAATGAAACGCAGAAAAAGTTACCAAGAAGCTTCTTGGGGACAAGGACATCGGGGCGGTGCTCAAGAAGTTAGACCAACTCACCGTGGACGAGGCTCGAATCACAGCAGCGCAGACCTCCTCGAAGTTGTCTATGGTCAGTAATATGAAGGTGGTAATGGCCGGTGAGCAAACCGGCTAGGCTTGTCGCCAGAGTTTGAGGACCGCCTTCCCCGCAGACAGTAAGACATCTCTCAACAGTGTTAGGGATACACTTGGTATCACAATAAAGTGACACCGTATCTGACCGAGCTTCAGAAACCGCGCAGCAAATCGCGAACATCGAAGCGTCAGTCATTTTTCAAAGTTGCGATGGCTTACTGGGATCACTGAGACTCTCGTATGTTACAACTTGGAGCGATATGGCAACATATTCACAGGTGGCTGAATCCATTTGATCCTTGAAAGAATCACTACCTTGCCTGTGACTTACGCCACCTCAAGTCCGCGGCGTGGTTCATTAAGGGCAACACGTTGTCAGAATGGAAAGTATCTGATCCCCGGGGTCCTCCTCTATGGCCATGGAAAGCGTCTAGATCTACTAACGCCCAGCTCCTTCACTTTCGCTAAGACTGAAAGTCTTCCTTTTCATAGCGGGTGCGGGAAAGAGTGTTCTTTGGTACGCCAAACTTTTGAAAATTTCGTCTTAGGAACTCATCGCGTTGGCCAGCTCCGCAATCATCAATGACATCGATGCTATGCTGAAAGTTGGGCTCGCGTCAGTTACGTTCTGTTACTATGATTTCAGGGAGGATCAAAAGAAGGACCTCCGCGGCCTTCTCTCACCCCTCCTAGTCCAACTTTGTCTTCAATCCGACTCCTGCAGCGATATTATTTCCAAATTTTACTCGGAACATGCCAAGGGTTCGCGTCATTCCAACGGCGGTGCACTTGTGGGATGTTTAAAGGACCTACTTAAGCTCCCCAGACTAGCCCCCGTTTATCCTATTGTGGACTCTTTGGACGAATGTCCGAACACATTGGCAGTCCGACTGCCCCGTGCGAAAGTCTTAAATCTCATAAAGGAGCTTATTGAATAACAACTCATGACGCATATGCGCAGATTCGGAATTTGTGATTCGAACCTGTTCATATGCGTCACGAGCCGGACATCAAGGACATCCTCGATCCCTTAAATTTTCGCACGACGAGCGTGGACAAAGCTGAGACGTCGAAGAATATATGCCATTTACACGAATCTAGAAAACGAGTGGGACGCGAAGGGCATACAACGGGCCATCTACTTCCTCTCAGAAAAAGTCTGACAGGATGTAAGTCGCCAGTACTAAAGTTTATACGGCTGTCGACTCATTTCTGTGGCGTAGGTTCCAATGGGTGAAATGTCAGGTGGACTCTATTTGTGGCTTCCCGCCAGCAGGTCTTCAAGATGCATTGGCTAAGTGGTCGGAGACGTTCGACGAGACATATCAGCGCACCTTACGGGGAATCAGGGAGACAAAATGGGAATTCGCCCTTTGCATGTTTTATTTTGTCGCCATCGCCGTCCTCCCACTTCGTGTTGATGAACTCGCTGACTCAATTTCAAGGGGGACCAATTCCGAATTTCGTGAGGATTGGCGTGGGAAAGATCCGGTACATGCTGTGCTGCTTACATGCCCCAGCGTACTTGCTGTCGTCGATCAATATGGCATCGAAAAAGTCATACAATTCTTTCACTTTTCAGTGAAAGAATTCTTGACGCCCGCCCTGCTGAAGTAAGCAAAATCACTTCCCGCCGCTATACCATTTCCATGACGACTTCTCATACCCTCGCCGCACAAGCCTGTTTGGGCATTCTGCTGTACCTGGATAAGGAAGTCGTCACCAAGGACAGTCTGCGAAAATCGCGTCTCGCTGAATCGGAGCACTGGGCTGATCATGATCATTTGGAGAATGCTCCGCGGAATGTGAAGGACGGGGCGAAACACCTATTCCACCCTACCAAATCTATCTTATGGTCTGTGTCCGGATACATGACCTAGCCCCGATATACGAACCTCTCCTCACGAGCGAAAACCCGGATTATTGTTGTTGGCAAGTAATCCAGGAGGAAATATATGACAGGCCGCCGCGACTCCGGGTTTCAGTTACTGTCACGGAGGTTCGTCGGCTTCGTCCCGGTATCGTCCAGCACAACGACGTAGAACTTTTCACAGTACGTGCAAGTTCTGCGACTTTGTGTGTGGGACAGAAAGGAAATCGGATGCGTGGGCCTCGCGGTGGTGGCGTAGACTCGGTAAAACGTGAAACGTGATACAGTAGATTAGGCCAGGTAAGCACTTGCGTCGTCCAATGTGCTCACGTGACCTGCTCGTGTAGAATCCGCCCGTTCACATTTTGTTCACAACAATCTAACTAGTTTATGACGAGTCCCGACACGAATTTCGCACTGGGATCAGTACTAAGGACGAGGTGGGCTGGGAAGGGCGTATTAAGTACTCCCATCGTCATCGATATCGCCGCTCCCCCCGCCAACTTTACGACCACAGGCACCGCGCTATTCTAGGAATACTTGTCTTGCACAACATGTATTAATTTGCCGAATCAATTAGCACGAGCACAAGCATCGTTCGGACTAGGCGCACGCGAAGTTCTTGAATAGCTGAGATGTTAATTCGGCAAGCGAGCTGCCTAATGGCTCGAGTCGGATATGGACTGAGTCAAGCGGTACGCGTGAGCACTGCATGATGCTGAATCAGCACATTTATCGTCGTGAACGAGGGTGGGTTGGAGATTATAATCGGTCGGTTGTATGTATAGAACGATAAAGATAAATTTACGGATGGGCCGTAGACGATGGAAGGGCGTCTACGACCTTGTCGTCGCGAAGAGCAGACGCCGTTGCTGATGTGACGCTTCTTTGTTGTGAGTCGACGTGGGCGAACTGCGAAGGAGAGGGACCTAGATAAGAAGGGCCCTGAGGGATGAGGAGGGCGTTGCGCTGTCGATCCCCGGAAGATACAAAGTGGATGGTGGTGGCTCAGCGTCGTTGGACGACTGCGCCAGGGGGTGGGGATAAGAATAATTGCTCGGGTACTAGCGCATATAGGAATGGGTCCTGCTCGAGCGTGTCGACGGAGCTACTCGGGGGATTCCGGCAGTGAAGTGGCAGATTCGATGTTGTAGACCTGGGGAAGGGGAAGACACTTGATAATTGGGGGCCCAACCTGCCACCACTGGCAGGGGCGGCGGTTGGTTGCCGAAAGCTCGGACGCACGCCACATTCTTAGAATGTGAAGAGGGTGCAGCAGGAGTAGATCATAGATAGTCGTCGTGCAGGCTATTTCGCCGCGCATCGCTAGAGGTTTTGCTGAGTTATTGCTGCAATTAGTGAGAGTCCCGCCTCTCCGAGTCGTAACCTCTGCATGAGTGCTCATGCAAACCACGCACACGAAGGATATCCCAGCAGCGGGACAGATAACCTGGACATCTCAAGTGGGATCCGTATGGGAGAGAAGTGCTTTTGGCGCAACAAGCATCGTGCAGCATTGGACCTGGCCTGGAACACTGTGACCGTTTGGAACGCCATCGGCGCCTCCGGCCCGAAACTTCCTTGTTGTGTCGTCACACCCGGTCGTTGGATACCAGACCAGGTTGGAGGTTTCGCCGAATGTCATTCATCATGTCCATCAGCAAATCTCACCTTATCTTCACAGTGGGCCCTAGCTCTTGAAAGAATTCTCGAGCATGCCAAGTGTCTCGCCTAGCCGCCCTCCAAGTCTGTCCGTGGCCTTGTCTGCGATGCAAATGGTGCTCACAACGTATCTCGTGTTTGCGTTGATTGCCTCTTCGGGGCCAGCTTGTGAGCCAGGGGAAGACAGCATAACTTACGTTCACCTACTAGAGGATGCCCACGCTACGACAGAAACGCACGATTCTGCAGAGACTCGAGTACCACGATGACATGAAGTGACTCAAGAAGGAGAAAATTCCGTACTTGCAGTGTAAGTAGTTTTCATGACACACAGCGACCCGAAGTCCTGCAAACAATACTGTGACAAAGGCGAGTTCAGCGATCATTGGCTCACGTAGTTCATCAGTCATACAGTAGGGCACGCTCACGCTCATTTACCCACAAGGATTGTGTTTCTATACCGTAGTTGACTTTCGAAATGATACTTTATTCCAGTTGAATCCACATATTTACAACACCTAGAATAATTGTACGAATCCTGACATGAGAGGCCTTCCGCATTAGAATCAGCATCAAGGAATAGGTGGACCGGGAAGGAACCAAAAAGTGCTCACAGAACGAAACTCGCACCATTGTCGTGATCATCTTTATCAGCACCGCCATCGCCATCAGCACCACCACCGTCCCGCTGCCCAAGACGCAACTTCTTTGCGTGACTTGTCCCTCTTCGCTGAGTCTTCAGAACGGACATCGCCATGTTCAAGTTCGGACTAGGTATACGCGAAAGATCCTCCAACAGGTGTCCACGAGTGCTATTTCGGCCAGCGAGCCGCCTATTGGCGTCGGGTCGGGTATCGACTGAGTCATGCAACGTGTATATGGGTGACGCTGAGTCGGTGCGTGTACCGTGATGATAATGGATGGATGAGAAGTTAAGGTGGGTGAATTGAATGCGTACGATGATAGATCTGTCGATTGAGAGTAGACTATTTAAAGGCGCCTATGCCCATGCCGTCGCGAAGGGAAGCTGCCGAAGTGAGAGCTGCTACATTATGGTGAGAGTCGACGTGTGTGAAATGCGAAGGAGGATCTAGAGGGGGAGAAGAGGGATGATGCGATGACGGCTGGGGAGTTGCGCCCCGGAATGGGATAAAATGGGTGGTTTGGAGTTGTTGGTTGTGGTTTTACCAAGGGTTGGGGTGAAGAATAAGTGTTCGAGCACCATCGCGTACTGGAATGGGCCTTGCTCAAGTATGTCGGCGGATCTACTTGTGGCTCGGGCGGTGAAGCTGGTGAAGTGGGAGGTTGGAAGCTGTGGACTAGCGAAGGGACGATAATTGGGTCTCAGACGAGGCCTTCCCGAAACCAAATTGGGACGCATGGCTTGCAAGTCCGAGTTCACATTTCGTTTCTGCTATGGTTCACGTATGTGAACTCGTCGTTGGAATCATCATCATCCTCTTTACCTCCTCTTTATTATAGCCTTCTTCTAGAAAACCTCTATGCAGCAAAGCACCCGAAACGTTTCCTCCTTGGCGTTGTTTTATACATCAATATGTCCTTTGTTTATGCCTTCCGGCCTCTCCGGATGACACGCACCGCGGTCTACACTGCCCCGTGAAAGAACCCACGAACCCACAAATATTGTCGGGCGCTCAGCGCTCATCAGCCAATTATGCACACCGTTTCAGGTATTTGGCTTGCGCACCCTTGGCATCACATGGATAAGCGGGGCAGTGCACCTTTCCACCCTCTCTCATCGCATCTCACTACCCCCCATCATTTCCTCCCAACTTCCTCTTCCAATCCCACATTTTCTCCCCTACTTCTGACATGACCGACCAGTTAGGATCGTCTCATTTACAATCGCTCTTCGATGCCGCCCTGCAGGACTACAAAACGAAGACGGGCATAGCGTTGGACAAACATCCATTCGCCGAGGAGCTTCAAAAGTGTGACTCCGTCGAGTCCGTTACAGCCGTACTCAACAGTCAGACACAAGCCTTCAATGAATTCCGGGGAAAGGACAAGATCCTGAAACCTCTCAAAAATACCTTATCAGCTCTGTATAAACTTTCTACCGCTGCCAAATTTGGTCGGGATGTTGGCCTGGTACGTCTGTCCTAGGTCCTGACCGAGCGTTTAATGTCCCTAACTCTCATCCTCTAGCATTTCTCGCCTGTGACAGCAATACACACAGGCCTCAGTATCCTGCTCTCTGTATGTACCTTTTTCTAGTCCTCCAAATGCGTGGCTTTGTGACATTTGAGCGTATCAGGTGGCCAAGGGCGTCATGGACGACTACGATGCACTGGGAGAGTTACTCGAGTCAATTGAGCACTTCCTGAATCGCCTTGACATCTATGCCAAGATTCCTCCTACCGTTGCTCTGACCGAAATTACTGTGAAGATACTCGTGGAGCTGCTCTCCACCCTCGCATTGACGACTAAGCAGATTAAGATGGGAAAGACAAGTAAGTCCGCTTTTGGCGAGGTATTATCTCACCTGACTCGCTGCATTGCAGAGAAATTTGCCAAGAAGTTTTTCGGAGACAAGGACATCGAAGCGGTACTCAAGAGGTTAGATAGACTCACTCAGGATGAGGCTCGAAACACGGCGGCGCAGACCCTCGAAGTTGTTTATGGTCTTGTCCAGAATATGACGTTGGTAATGGATGGTGAGCAATCCGCTGGCATGTCTCCGCTCAGTGTTGAGAAAAGTTGTATCTAGATGGCAAGGCATCGGTCGATGGCGTCAGGGACGCACTCAGTATGTTTTGCGGACTTCAATCGAGTGATTCTGTGTCTGACTAGGCGTTAGAAACCGTGCAACAAGTCGCGAGCGACCTGAATAAGTCGAAGCGTCAGTTATTTGATGACACGATAGTCGACTGGGATGATCGAAATTGTTTGATAGGTGACAGCTTAGAACACGACTTTCGCAGGTGGCTATCACCACCTGATCCTTGGAAGAATCACCACCTTGCCTGTGACTCACGCCACCACGGGTCCGCTGCGTGGTTCATTGAGGGCAACATGTTTTCAGAATGGAAAACATTCTATGCCTGGGATTCCGGATCCCTTCTATGGATCCATGGGAAACGTCCGTTAACCATCAACTCTTATTCTTCTCCGAATACTGAGATTTTCTCTTTTCATAGCGGGTGCTGGAAAGAGTGTTCTTTGGTACGTCAAACTCTCGACATTTCCTTTTTCGTAACTTATCGTGTTGGCTAGCTCGACGCTTATCGAGGACATCGACATAATGCGGAAAGCCGGGCTTGCGTCACTAGGATTCTTCTATTGTGATTTCAGGGAGGGTCAAAAGAAGGACCTGCGCGGGCTCCTCTCGTCCCTCATAGTCCAACTTTCCCATCAATCCGGCTCTTACTGCGATATTCTCCTCAACTTCTACGAGGAACATGCCAAGGGTTCGCGTCATCCGAGTGACGGTGCGCTTACGGGTTGTTTAAAGGACCTACTAAAACTCCCCGGACAAGCCCCCGTCTATCTTATTGTGGATGCTTTGGACGAATGTTCAAACACAACTACTTTCCCATCGCCCCGTGCCAAAGTCTTGAACCTCATAAAAGAGCTTATTGGATCACAGATACCAAATCTACACATATGCGTCACTAGCCGACCAGAGACTGATATCAAGGATGTCCTTGGTCCTTTACATTTCCGTTCTGTTTCCTTGCACGACGAAGGCGGACAGATGAGGGATATTGAGGAATATATCAAGTCGGTCATTAGCACACATCCAGAAAACAGAAGGTGGAGACAGAAGGACAAACAACTGGTCATCGATGTCCTGTCTGAAAAAGCTGACGGGATGTAAGCTGTCAATTCCAAATCCCTGTCAACATCTAGCTCATTTCTATGATGTAGGTTTAGATGGGTGTACTGTCAAGTGGTCTACATTTGCGGCCTCATCCCAGCGCGTATCCGTCAAGCACTGGCCGAGTTACCCGAGACGCTGGACGAGACCTATCAACGCACCTTGCAAGAGATCAAGAATGCCCAGTGGGAATTTGCCCATCGCCTCTTTCAGTTCGTCGCAGCGGCTTCCCGCCCGCTTCGAGTCGAGGAACTCGCCGAGTTGCTCGCATTCGATTTCAATGCAGGACCAATTCCGATATTTTGCGAGGATTGGCGCCTGGAAGATCCAGTAGACGCTGTTCTGTCTACGTGCTCAAGTTTACTCGCTATTGTCGACGTCAAAGGTTCCCCCGTTATACAATTTTCTCACTTTTCGGTGAAAGAGTTCTTGACGTCCCCCCGCCTTGCCCAAGCAAGCGACATCATTTCCCACCGCTACCATCTTTCCATGACTTCTGCTCATACCCTTGCGTCAAAAGCCTGTTTGGGAATTCTGCTACACCTGGACAAGGATGTCGTCACCCGCGGCAATCTGAAAGAATTCCCTCTTGCTGAATATGCCGCGAAGAACTGGGTCGACCATGTTCGATTCGAGGACGTGTCACGGAATGTGGTGGATGAGCTGAAACAGCTGTTCGACCCGAGCAAACCACACCTTGCGGTCTGTGTCTGGATACACGACCCAGACCCTCACACGAGGAGTCAAAACGAACGAGCTGAAAGGCCATTGTCAATCTTCCGATCCCCCCTGCATTATGCCGCTTTTGGGGCTTACCTTCTGTTGTGAAATTCCTCGTAGTTGAATATTCACAGGACTTACACTCCCGGGATTTCACCGACAAAGCCACCCCATTACATCTGACATCACAAAACGGACACGCGGATGTTGCCCACTTACTTATCGACCTTGGCGCGGATGTAACAGCCCGGGACATATACCAGGAAACTCCATTATTTCGAGCGTCAGAAAAGGGACAACTGGAAGCCGCTTGCGCACTTATCGAACGCGGTGCGAATGTGACAGCCCTAAGCGCGAATGGGTCGAGTCCATTACATCTGGCGTCGCAGGAAGGAGAACTAGAGGTCACTCGCATGCTCATCGAGCGCGGCGCGGATGTTACAGCCCGGGACAATGAGGGGTCGACTCCATTACATCTTGCGTCGGTTAAGGGACAGCTGGAGGTCGTTCGCATACTTATCGAACGCGGCGCAGATGTGGCAGCCCAAGCCGATAACGGGAATACTCCACTTCATCGCGCGGCTGCTTTGGGGATAACCAAGGTCATTCGCATGCTTATCGAGCACGGTGCAGATGTGACAACAAAGAGGAAGGACGGACGCACACCACTTCATACGGCATTAAATGCGACAGAAGGAAATATTGTTGACGTGCTTCTCGAGTACAGAGTGGATGTGACGGCCAGTGACCTGGACGGATGGACGCCATTACATGTGGCGTCATGTTTGGGATGGGGTGATGGTTGGATCGTTCGCAAGCTTATTGAACACGGTGCAGACGTGGCAGCACAGGACAAGGATGGGGAAACTCCATTACATCTGGCGTTGCGTAATGGACGACCGATAATTGCTCTCGCGCTGATAATGCATGGCGCGGACGTGATGGCCCAGAACAAGCATGGGACGACACCCCTACATCGGGCGTCGCAAGCAGGAGAAATGAAAGTGGTTCGCGCACTTATCGAGCACAGTGCGAATGTGACAGCCCAGAACAAGAACGGGAACACCCCATTACATCTGGCGTTGCGAGCAGGACAAATCGAAGTCGCCTGCATGCTTATGGAGCGCGGTGCGGATCTGACAGCCCAGAACAAGGACGGGAAGACTGCATTACATCTGGCGTTGCAAGAGAGACAAGTCCAAGTTGCTCGCATCCTTATCAAGCGCGGTGCGGATATGACAGTCCCGGATAAGGATGGGGAAACTCCATTACGTCTGGCCATACGAGATGGACAACTTGATGCTGTTCGCATATATATCGAGCACGGTGGGAATTTAAAGACCAGAACAAGGACGGGGGATCCATTACATCTGGCGTCACAAGAGGGGCAAACTGAAGTCGTTCGCATGCTTATCGACCTTGGTGCAGATATGACAGCCCAGGACTGGGACGGCGAGACACCATTACATCTTGCGTCGCAAGAGGGTCATGTTGACCTGTCACATGCTTATTGATCGCGGCGCAGATATAACAGCCCAGGACAAGGATGGCGAGACCTCATTACATCTAGCGTCATTTCGCGGACAACTGGAAGTTGCTCGTATGCTTATCGAGCATGGCGCGGATGTAACAGCCCAGAACAAGTTTGGTTGACGCCATTACATCTGGCGTCGCAAGAGGGACAAGTTATGCTCGCTCGCTCGCTTATCGAGCGCGGTGCGGATATGACAGCCCAGGACGGGGACGGGGAAACGCCATTACATCTGGCATTACAGGAGGAACAAGTTGAAGTTGCTCGCATGCTTATCGAGTGCGGCGCGGATGTGGCAGTCCAGAACCGGATGGATTGACTCCGATTCATCTAGCGTCGGAACGGGATGGGCCCGAGTTTGCCGAAGTTAAACGCATCCTTCTCGAGCGTGGTGCCGATCCTGGTGCCCACGACAACAAGAATTGATTCCACTCTGTGGAATCGTATCACTTGATACCTTCATGTTGTGCGTGATAATCCTTGGTTAGTGCTCTCAGAACGAAGTCTTTGCTCACACGCTTGTATTATTTATAGTGTACCTAGAATATCGGGTACTGTTGGGGAACGACGGCCACGATTTAGTTACGACATTCGAAGTGACCCACTAGGTACTATCCTCTGCTTGTATCTCTGCCACCCCTCAGCGCAAATCCGATCGCTTCTATTTACATCACGCACTGGACGTTACGAACAAATTTGATTACGGCAATTTCGGTTACGGTCGACTTGACAGCGCGCGGAGGTCCAGCACCCAGGAAGAAAAAGTGCCGATAGCTGGAAGACATACAGTATCGTGATGATACCCTGTAGAGGTCGCCGACGCGGCGAATCGATTTACAGTAAACAGTAACTGTGCCAGTGCTGAGTCGTACCGGCTCCGCTGAGCGGAGAGACGTCAATAACTCCACCCCAATGTAACCGAAGTTGTGAAACAGTCTGATCATGTGATGGCCACGCGTGGTCGCTTCTCACCACGTGACACACTACCCTTCTTAGCTAGCTTACGTACGTAGCGTAGTTCAACTACCCTAATCTATCACGTTTCATGTATCATGATCGTTACGGTGGAGTTACTACAAGCATCTGAAGCATGAAAATCCATAAGGAATAGATTCACGATCTGGAATTACTAGCAACTGCGCATCTTCAAGTTGCTGATGACTCTCATATCATGTCCCAACACGCATCCAGCTATTTTCCATTCTATTACTACGGTAGCGCATACATGATCATGCCACGATTCCATACATTTTGTACCTTTGACAGTAACTTGCACTTTCTGTTCGGTCGTACTTGACAGACCAAGGCAACTCCTGTACTGTCTCAACGAGCTGGCTTGTGGTGCTACCTAAACACGCCAATGATATCAAGATCATCGTGACATACGCTGACATTCATGTGTCACCGATCTGCCGTGGCACGTAATCGTTCTGTATGTTATGGTGAACCTCATTTTTGATAAATCCTGTACCGATCACGTCAAAGCATGAACTCGAGTCAAACATGCTGTGGATCTGATGGGGGTACGTGGCCGTCATTTAGAGGGAGGGACCTCGTCGGGACGTTGTAGCTGACGTGGAGCATGACTGTATATGAGGTTCCCTGCAACAAAAGCTTGGATTAGCCAGTGTACTCTTGCGCCTTGATTCTAAACCGGTGGTACCACACCCCAACTCACCTGAAGCCGGTGATCTTCGTCGAAATAGACCTCGATCGTCCCAGATTGCTTGCAAGTTCACACTGGCTTCGAAGCAGATTCATGCTCGCTCTCATTACTAGGGAGAAAAATGTATGGATCTACGACCATCATTCCAAGAAATGGGCGAAGATCGATGCTATAATTCGCCACCGCAGACAGTTAAGGGTATAATTGTTGCCAAGCTTGAGGCCTTGAGGCCTCAGTGAGGGCCGTGAGGCGTAGCACTACTAGCAGGGTAAGAGGTACTAGTTCGAATCTTCGCATCTCTTCCCATGTACGTCCTAAGGGCCTTGTCTTTTCCCGTATGGGAACTGCAATTCCTCACACTTGGCCGAGCGGTCGAAATCTAGTAGGGAAGAATGTGGGGCAAATATGTCGATTCTGCGATTTTTCGTTTTTTTGGGGTGCTTGTTTCAATTCCAAGTCGATCTTCTCACTTTGGCACCGGGGCAACGTAAAATGAGGCAAATAAAGATATTATGGCTTCGGGCTACTCCGGATGCATTAAAAGCTTCGTAGAAATCCATCATGCTCGTTTTGTCCTTTTACAGTGGCTTTCAGAGTGAGAAAATGAATGTTTGATATTTTGTTTCGATTTTTGGTGAAAAATGTGGGCGCTAGAACCTTTTAAAAAAGTAATGAACAACTGTTGTTCTACTTTTCGATGTGATCCAATGTTTCATGAAGTGTTTTGAGGGAGGAGATGCCGTTGTGACTTGTAAAATTCATGTCACTCAGGCTGAGAGACTGGAAATTTCCGCCTACTATAGCATCGCCTATGTGCGGCGTCCGGTAGGTTGCCAGTGAGTAATTTATTTATTGTCCCTGTCACTCGTATTCGGTACACAAACTGGTAAAAGGGTTGATACGTTGATATTCAACACCTGAGGCCTGAAGTGTTCATAACCAAGAGGACTCGGAAGTAGTTCTACAAACAGATAGATTGCATTCTTTCTCCGGGACACTACAGCGAAAACGTCAGACTCGAAATTTATGCAAATTAAAGGATCAGAGATTCCATTTTTTCCTGCTAAGGAGAAGGAAGTGCCATAGTGGGGTGGACAAGACAACATGACACCCCATTCTTTGTAATCGAGAAATCGTCAACTAGTTGGCGTCCAGTTGGAATATATTGCGGCGCGACATGGCGAACAGTACTTGTATAGTATCGCCTACAGCGGACGGCAGGACCCAGGGCCATAAAGTCCAGGCCTCGAGCTGGGGATAACATAACCATCCTTGCGTCCACTATTATTGATACGCAGGATGAAGTTAGAGTAATACCCTGTAGAAGCTGCCTTGGCAGAAATGTCTCAATGGTTGTTCGAGGGACAGCTGCCCAAGACTGTCATGGCACAAACATTCTCGGACCAGAACAAAGAATCGACTAAGTTTAGGGTGATCCGGAGTTTCAAGTTTCGAGGGGCGTGTCAGGCAAGAGCGGTCTCTGGCTGTCTGGCTCCAGATCGATGGGAAACTGCCAAGTGGCCAAGGAAATTTCAAGTCAAAATGAGGCATGGAAGGATGAGGCAATATCCTACCGTGCGTACTTTTGTCCGCCACGACGTTCATTAAGACGTAGACGTTCACGTCACGGGACGAGATGAGCACTGCTTACCTAAACGGCAACGCAACCATTTTCGGACATTATGCCCGCCGCCACACATTGAAAGTCTTTCAAAAATCGAACTGGTGAGCCGAGCCGTCTTTACGAGGAGGAATCTACTCCTCTGCTTAAAGTTTCGTGACACCGCCGGCAGCGTCACAGTGCCGCTGCTACTGCTAAAGGAAGATGAGCTTCCATGTCCTTACGTTCTGTGGTGTCTGTCTCTGTCCGACGATAGGGTCGTTCACGTCACTTTCTCTGGCTTCCCGTCCGCCGCGTCCGAGTAATTTCACCCTTGGGTATATGCATTTCCAGTTCCAACCCTCGGCCGCTGCCAGATGAGCGTCATCTATCTCTTGGTGACCTTTTGCTCCCGAGCCCGAGGTCCCACGATTTTTCTTATAAAAGGGTATGGAAGACGAGGCAAAAGCGCAGAGCTCTCAAGGTCTTGATTTTGGGTCTCTATTGACACTCTCTACCCGTCTTCACTCGCCAAAATGATACGGCCTTTCTCTCTCGCTGTGATTCTGGCCACTCTGTCAGGAAGTGTATCCGCCGCCATTGGCCCCAGTGCTAATCTCCCGATTGTTAATCGAGTCATAGCCCCGACGGATATCGTCGCTCGTAAGTTACTTGCCGTTGGTACTATTACTACAGTATCTAAAGTGCGGTAACCTCTACCGTTTACAGTGCCTCTCTCGCTGGTGATACCTTCCCCGGCCCACTCATTAAGGGAAACAAGGTAGTGAACCTTTCCAAGTTCTTTCTTCGACATTCTTTTGAGGTCCACACTCTAGGGCAACAGTTTCGCAATCAATGTTGAAAATAACCTGACAGACAATACCATGGACCTGGTAACCTCCATCGTGAGCGCTCTTTCTCTAATCTACAGGTTGAAGGACGCTTATCCTCTACAGCACTGGCATGGTCTGTTTCAAAGGGATACCAATTACGCCGATGGTGCCGCCTTCGTCACGCAATGCCCTATTGTACCCGGCGAGAGCTTCAACTACCAGTTCTACTCAGAGGAACAAGCGGTCATGGCCTTCCCTGACTTACTCGCGTCCTTGACAGCTGATATCTTGGGTTTTTAGGGTACATTCTGGTATCACAGCCATTATCAGGCTCAATATTGTGATGGCTTGCGTGGGCCTTTGGTCATTTATGATGAAAACGACCCCCACGGTGATTTGTATGATGTCGACAATGGTGAGATAAGGACCCTGTTCTCGACGGGTTCCGCGAACTCATTTCTTGTAGAATATACTGTGATCACGCTCGCAGACTGGTACCACTACGTCTCGGCCGAGGTGCCATTGGTTCCGTGAGTAAATTCTTTACGTTTTTGAATCCCTCGACTGACGATCTTCGAAGTGTTTTCAACTCTACTTTGATCAACGGACAAGGTCGCTATAACGGAGGCCCCGCTTCTTCGCTTGCTGTAGTGAATGTCGCATGGGGAAAACGGTCAGCATTACGTTCGTTCCTTCGAACAGAGAAAATTAACATGGGAACACTATATCAGCTACCGACTCCGACTAGTCTCTATTTCCTGTGATCCGGCTTACAACTTCTCAATCGATAGTCATCAGTTGACTATCATTGAGGCCGATGGTATCAACGTTCAGCCGTTAACGGTTGATTCACTTGAAATCTTCGCCGGTAAGTAAAGCTAAATCGGATGACTCTTTATAACTGACTGGCGCACCGAAACAGGTCAACGCTACTCCGTTGTTGTAAGGAGTTTATGTTTAATTCTCACGCTGAAAAAGTGTCTTATCGCTGTACCGTTTACAGCTCCATGCTAACCAGTGGATTTCCAATTACTGTATAGTTTTCTTTGCCAAAGTTCGTCCTAACGTCTTAATTTAACTCGTCACGTGCTACAGGGATCCGTGCTTTGCCCAATTTCGAGGGCCAGAGCTACGCCAATTACACTAATGTGGCTGTGCTTCACTATTTCTTTGCCTTTCCCATCCCTATCTTCACTTTCTTTAACAATCCCCAAAAAAACGTACCTCAAAGCCTAAATCCGCTTAAAGAGACGAACCTACGTGTAGGTTCCTTCTCGATACGACTGTCTCACGCAAATGACTGATCGCTTACATGTCCAGCCACTCGTCCAAACACCCGTGGTAGGTTTTTACCTAAATTGACGGATTCTTTATTAAATACCCGAAATCCGTACGATTTAGCCTGGTAAACACGTCCCTGGCGGCGCCGACATCAACATCAATCTTGGAGTTGAACTGATTGTTGTGAGTATTCTTTCGACGAGAAGATATAGTTTGTTGACGTGAACACAACCAACAAACCTAGTCCCCGGATCTCACGCACTCGGAGTTCCTCGTTAATAACCATACCTTCGCTTCACCAAATGTCCCTGTACTACTCCAGATCTTGAGCGGCAATAGCAACCCGTCAGATCTCCTCCCTGAAGGGTCGATCTACACTCTTGAGGCCAACAAGTCTGTCGAAATCAGCATACCCGCGGGCGCCGGCGGCGGACCGGTAAGTCGCTCATGTTGCGAGAATTGTTAGTTGGGATACTAACGGTTGAGGTGACGACTTACTCAAGCACCCTATTCACTTGCACGGACACGCCTTCCACGTCATCCGCAGCGCCGGCAACGCCACTTATAACTTCGACAACCCCGTCGAACGCGATGTCGTGAGCATCGGGAACACGGGCGATAACGTCACGATCCGATTCGAAACTGACAATCCTGGCCCGTGGTTCCTCCACTGCCACATTGATTGGCATTTGGAAAGGCGAGCTTCACTCTCCGAGTCCATTCCCCGCACGTTTTCACTAGACACTAACGCGCTGGTTTGTTTGCATTAGGGGCTTCGCAGTCGTGTTTGCTGAAGATATTCCTGATGTTAAGCCGGACGTTCATCCGACTGGTACGCTTTATTAGATCTACTCTGCTTGACCATTCATGTTATGGCTCACCAAAAACGTGTTCTTCTGTTCAGCCGACTGGGGAAAACTTTGCCCGGCATATGTGACATTCAATAACACGAAACATTGAAACCGATCGTTTCTAATTCCCATCGTGATTCTTTTTGATCTTTTTTATAACCCAACTCAGGTCGCCTTATATTTGACCTGGTGAATGGCAATGATGTCTGCTTTTTTGTCCGAGATCCTTTTTTATAACATGGTTTCACTTACATACACATTGACACGCTCTTTTATGTTGTTTCTCCCTCTCGTGTCATACGCTCTCGTATCGTAGCTGAAAACCAAACGTCCTTATGGGCTTGTTCAATCCTTAAACAATTCAAAGACAATAAAATTTTGTCCTCTGTTTTTTTTTTGACTTGGTGAATTCTTACTTTTCAGCACCCCAACGCGGTCTAGCCACAACACGAATTACGAAAGATCATCATTGCACGAAGAACATGGAATGAATGAATTGCGTCCGTGCAGTGTAAAACAGAGGTCGAGTTTGCATCTGAGGAACGACAATTGATTGTTGCGAGAGGCGAGATGACAATGTCGGGATTCCCACAGCGCCGGAGCTCGTACTGCAGTCAGGTGATTATGATAGATGGGCCTCTGGTTGTCCTTTCGATTTCAAGTCAATAAAACACAACCTAACCCATATTGTCTGCGTATGAGAGAGATCAACTCGAAGTCGGAGGTCGGAGGAGAATGTTTACTGTCACGTGAGTCACCTCTCCATAATTACATAATCCCTTTTCTGAGGGAGATTTATTAGCGCCTGCCATTCGGAAGCCGCGGTTTTCAAACCGCGGGTTTATGCTTAACGGGTCCTTATATATGTCCAGATACTTTGCGATGCTCGCAAGTGGGAAAGTCCCAGAACCTGCTTATAGTGAACATACTACTCCCAACTACGCTTTACGCCCACGAGAGACGAGACCTCAAGCCCTCGGTCTGCCAGATCCTTGCAATGCTCGCAAGTGGGTGGGCCCAGAATCTTCTTATGGTGAACCTACATCTCCCAACTACGCCCACTAGACCTCAAGCCCTCAGCGCTCGTCCAGTTACGAATCCGACTCCGACTCACGACTTACGACTCACGATGAACACAACCGGTACCCTGACAATACTCCACCGCTCGTATCAGCTATCAGTGCGGCATTAGATATTCATTCAGCTACCTTGACTGTATTTTGGAAGACACGAGACGCACTTCACGTTTTACGAACGTATCTACGGGGAGACTCAAAGCGGTGCCTGGTGACCCAGCCTGAGGAATCTCTTATCGCTCATATTGTGCAGCGCGCCAGTAGTCCAGATCAGGTATGGTAGTCCTGTGGCATCTCACATGGAATGCAACCTTGACGTCCCCTTAGCTTTCCCTTTATGTTAATGCGAGCTGGCACACTACTTTTGATGCCGATAAATGGCAGCTCTTGCCTGACTTACAGAGACTTGGGAGCTCTTCTCCTGTCCATTCAACTCATTTCCTCCTCTCGAATGTCACCCTTGCCGTGATTGATGGCGGCTCAAAGCTTGCTGGCCTCGATCTGGATGCCATTCATTAACGTACCACAAGCAGGAGAGCAACGCGACCCAAATAGCAACAAAGGCACAAACGAGGAAGCGGGATCAGGACCAGGATGAAGATGACGTAGGAAGACTTTCACGGAGAACCGACAGCACCACACGCTCGATTGCCAAATCCCGGCGGAATCTGAACCAACTCGCCAGGCCGTTGGTGGAACACAGCCCAAGGAGACTTTGGGGACTCGTAAACGGGACTGGGAGACGATGAGCCCGAGAACGACTCTGACTGGAGATGTACTTGCACAGCTTGGAAAGCATCAGAAGACTATGGACAGTGTATAGAGTCTACTGCTCAGCGTCTGCCGAAATAATCGGTTATATCGTTTTCCTACCTGGTTATCTACACGAGTGAGATATCACATTCCGTTTGACCATCTGATGCATCAGCAGCAACCCTTTTTTTGTTGGATGAGAACAGCGAATTTCGATTCAGAAGCGGCCAAAAGCGCCAGTCGTGAGTTCCCCTACTGTTGAATGACTTACTGCGATTCTCCAGAGGCCATGCTGCCGCTCAACCGGACAGGACTTTACGTGGGGGTCCTATGCCGATGGGAATTGTGCTCTTTGAATACGGAATTGATTGATTTCTCAACACCGGATTCAAAGACCCTTCCCCCATCTACCATTTACACGGTCAACAACCTTTCATGTCGTAAGTTTACGATCGTCTGAAATTTGCGTTTGTCCACCGACCCGTCTGAAACCTAGTCTGGCAATCCTATTCAAGTCCCGGCGATGCTGATATCAATCTCAACCTGAAAGTCACAGTGACGTGCGTATGCACCACCCCTACAACAAAGAATGCGAACGCTATTGCGATAAAAACCGGCAGAACGACAGAGCGGAATTTGCCTCAGGGTTCTCTACGCTTGGTGGCCCCTACCAATTTCTTACGGCCGCAGATCGTGATCCTTGTCGGCACGCATATATACACGGTGGACTCGGAGCTGCCCATCCAGAAACTATCTACGTCCCAAAGTTTCGAAAATCTTATCCTCACTGATGTCGCCCGGTGAGTTTGTATTCACTTTTCCTCCAGAGAAGAGTAAAGAATAATAAAAATCTATCTATAGCACCCCATCCGCATGCATGAACGCGTTTTCCAAGTTGTCTGCAGTGCTGGCAACCCAACCTACAGTACACCCATGACAACTCGTAATCTGGGCCTGATCATCTTTCCCTCTGCTACACTTGAGAAAATCGCGAGCCTGCCGATCCTTTTTTTTTCGCCCTCGGACCTTCTACTATCGATATTTCTGACGCGTAACAGGCGTGGGTTTGGTAAGCATCAAGTAGTTTCGCAGTGCGGAGGATGCTGTGTGGTATGTTCTGGCCCTCCCATCTACAAGTGAGCACCGGAACCTGCTGTATTTTATCCCTGCCAAACTTCCACGGCAGCATGGCTCTGACTCGGAGTCGTGCTTTTCTGCTTGCGCCGGGAAATGTTCTTTCGATGGTCAAGGCCCCATTCCCTTACATTACATAAACGTGTCGCGCACACGTTTGTCAATGTACTGCTTCGATCGTGGTCGTGACTGGTTCCCCTATACATTACTCCATTACTCCAGGTTCGTCGAATGTCCAATTCCCGCTTCATCTCGAAATAGACAATTCATCAACCCTGTACAGAATCCAACACTATTGCACTGATCTTCCATCTCAAGGAAACCACTGTACTTCATTGACAGGATCACGATTCATATACTTGACGTGCCCACGGGGCGCTGTTTAATTTCACCGGGAGCGGTTCATTAAGAAATGCTGACTGTGATTCCACAGACAAACAATTTCAAATTCATCTATGAGCACCTAGAACAGTACAGTATGTGCGAGCTTGCCAGTTCAGTAAAAGCCTCAAGGGTGTCCAGCGCTCATAGAGCGCCCATTTCTCACTAATCACTAATACAACTAACAGTGCTACTCGCCCCTAAACCTGAAGTTGACAACTCGAAGAAAAATGAGGCATGCTTCGAAATCGCCGCTGCACTCGTGTACAAATCTTCTGATCTTGCCCGACTACCTAAGCCTTCCCGGTACGGGGCTAGAAGCTAGAACTGGAAGAACCCACAGAACCGCCGCTGGATTATAGGGCCAAGTGTTATCAGCCAACGATCGGACGGAACAAAAGCGATGATGGAGCCCAGGCTCATTTCGCGCGCGGACGATGGGGATTATCTGATACCGAAACGATAATCTACCGCGTTGCCCGCGCTCCGGGTATCATTATTATAATGATTTGAAAAACGGTTCGGGTTTGCGACGAACCGTGAAACTTCGCGCCGCACCGCGTGTGATACTGTACCCGTATAGATAAGAGGCGAATTGGCTTAATCGGGTCCCCGATGGTCCCGGGTATCGCATAGCTAGCCAGGCGCGCAGGTGGCGGGAACACGTTAGTGTGTAGTACAGTATATTCAGTCACACGTTTCGTCCTTGTCATTCATTGTGCAGCTACCCCCATTTCTTTTTTTTCTGATTTTTTATTGAATTTGTTGATGTGAATGTATGCATGCATAGAGTACGTATGTACGTGTTTCTACAGTAATAATTTACAGCATCCGTGATCGGTCCGTGCCAACTGTCGGCTTTCACTACCTCTACCTTTATTACCCCCGTACCGAATCGTTTTGGCCTCTCTCCAGTTGATGGTTGGTTGGTTCTACTATATTATTCATAGAGGAACGACAATGACAAAAATGTAAAAGGATGGAGAGAGAAGAAAGAAGAGCTTAATCGTGAACTTCGAGTCGTCGTGGTCGCGTGATCATCTACAGTTGAAAATGGAAAGAGCACTGTAAAAAATGCAAACAAGCGTGCCCCAATGGCGGCACGAGGCGTGGCGGTTGTTATACATGATCCGTGTCTACCGCTGCAGACCTAGGCGCACGCAGCGGCGGCGCGAGAGCGGATTTTTCTTTTCGTTTGACATTTGCTGCTGATGGTAAAGCCGGGGGTGTGTGGGGAGAAGATGTGAGGATTGTGTGTGTGTGTATGTGTTTGTGCGTGTGAAAATTTCGGAAAAACGTGTGGGGGGTGTGATGAGGGCAGAGTGGTGCAAAGGCGTGGGGAAAGGCGGCCAGAAGGGAAAAACTGTTGTTCCCCGAGATCTCAAAGAGGCGCGCGCCACGGGTCGAACGACAAAGCAATAATGACACAAAAAAACATGCAAGACAACAGAAGAGGTGTCTTTACACCTTGGAGTGAGTAAAAGTACAGATATTGTGGGATGGTACTGTGGCACGGGGCAGATGATTGATTGATAATAGAAGTTTTGAGGTGAGATGAGATGAGATGGAAGAGAAAATGTTCGTTAGAGAAAAAAGAGAAGGATCGGAGGGAGCGGCGGCGGAAGTGCGGGGAAGAACGGAAATGAAAGTGCGTACGCGTGAGGAAACAGAGCAGAGGAGCAGCACCGAGCGTCCACGCTCTCGCGAAGAGCACCCCGAAAGGTAAAATTGAATATAATGTAAAACCCGCAAGACGCACATAAAAAAACTGCATACATGCGTTCCACCAACGCACTTTCTCCCAAAAAAAAACCAATCCACGACCCAAGCACGTGTAGACACATGGTGTGGGGTATCGCAGATTAACGCCGAGACGTGCGCCGCGAGCTTGATGATGTATATGTGGCGTTTGCGTTGCTATTGAATCCGAATTGCGGGTGGAATATTCGCTGCAGGAGTGGTCGTTTTTGCGGTCGTGAGGGTTGTGGTGGTACAGGAGGTGGTGGGGGATAGGGCCCGTTTGGCGAACGGTGACTTCGGAGTGCTGGCGTTGACTTTGATGCGGATGTTGGCTCGGCATAGAGCCCCTTCATACTCGGTGGAGGCTGTGTGGGGAAGGAGAAATAACAATTAGAGAGGTCTGGACGACGCATGACCAAGGCAAGACAATTGAGTAAGGACACTTACCACAACCTTAATTTTCTGTCCTGGACTAGGGAGGACGTAATAAGTGCTCCCGGAACTGAAACTCGCACCATCATCGTGATCATCGTTATCAACGCCACCAGCACCATCCCGCCGCCTGCGACGCAACTTGTCTTTACGTGACTTGTCCTTCTTTGCTGACTCTTTGGCACGAGCACGAGCCGTGTTCGGGCTAGGTGTACGCGAGAAATCCTCGAACAGACGTCCACTTGTACCATTTCGGCCAAGCGAGCCGCCGATTGGCGTCGGGTCGGATATTGACTGAGCCATGCGGTGAGCGTGGGCGTGATGCGGAGTCGGGGAATGTATCGGCATGTTAGGAGGTGGGTGGGTGGTTATGACGGGTGGGTTGTATGCGTACAAGGATGAATTTGCCGATGGCGCGTAGATGATGGAAGGAGGATTATGCCCATGTCGCCGCGACGGGGAAATGCCGCTGCCGGTGTGAGAACTACTTTGTTGTGAGTCAACATGAGGATGAGGATGAGGATCTATGTGAGAAGTGGAGCCTGCACGTGAGGAATGACGCCGGGGGCGTTGCGCCGTCGACCCGGAATGGTACAAAGTGGGAGGTGGTCCAGGGTTGCTGGACGGCTGCGCCGGGGGGTGGGGATAAGAATGATTGCTTGAATAGGAGTGGGTACGGGAATGGGTCCTGCTTGAGCCTGTTGGCGGAGCTGCTTGTGGCGGCTCGGGTGGCGAAGTGGGAGGGAAGCCGTAGACCGGGGATGGCGCGATAACTAGACCAGGCTGTGGCAACGGGGGTGGCGGTTGAGTGGGCTGGAATCCCTCTCCTGTAGGTGATACGGGAGCACTTTGAGATTGCGAAGAAAGTGGGACAGGAGGAGGGGGAGAATAGATCATCTGCAGCGATACTTGTGGACGATTCGAGGAGCGGATTGATCTTGATCTTGAGCGGGGAGGAGCGGAAGGGTCATTGTGCGGGTCCGGAGGAAAGTAGGCATTGTGTTGGATGGAGAGAGGGCCAGTGGGGGATGGGCGGATGTGGATCGTTTCCGGGTGGGTGGCAATCACGGGGGGTGGCGGGGTGACGTACAAAGGGACGGCATTAGAAGGGACGCGACTGTGCATGTCGGGATTCGATGGATGATGGCCATGAGAACCAGGCTGTGGCCGAGAGGAATAGTGGTGGGCATATGTCGGGGATGTGCTGAGTGGTTTCTGGCTTCCTGGCGGCCATGCAGCGGAGACGGCTACATCCGGTCGGCCGTCGGGATATCGTAAGACCATGCGGGGCGGTTGCGAATGGCTGCTCTCTGCGTCTGAATCTTGAGAGCTCAGACCATCATCGGTGTCGCTGACGAGCGAGGGGGGCGCGGAGGGGGCAACGAGAGACTTGCCAGTGATGGAGTCTACCCAGTTGGCTGTACGATTACGGGCGGCAAGATAATGCGCGATGGCCTCAGGATCACTGGTGTACTCAGTCATCAGGCGAAGGAAAGGCGAGAGGGAGGGCCACGGGTGGCCGAGGCCTTTATAGACATGACCGTCAGTCCCTTCTCTTTACTCATCTCCGAACACTCGCTCCCACTCAACTGAACCGTTCGCGTCTTCTCCAACGTGTTTCCAACGAGGTCCTCCTTTCTCATTTTCTCACCTCCCCTTTCGTCTTTTTTTCACTCGCCCTGGCCTTGTGCGTGTCGCTGCAACATGTATCAGGGTCATATGTGAAAACACACCTGACACATCGGGGTGTACTCCTCTCAAACTGGGTAGGTTGCTTTCTCTCTTTTAAAAAAAGGACGTTGAACCAGTCGGCGCTCAGGGCTCAGGCCGCAAACCTCAGGAACTGCGAATTGACGCCCTGGCACTTTTGTGCCCCGGTCCCGCGCTCCGGTCGTTGCGTAATAAATATCAAACCAAGTTATCCTTTGTTTTCCTTGAATCGATTCAGGCGTCTCTTTTGCTTTTGATGCATATAGCTAACGTCCTACACTTCTCCGTCTCGCACACCCGTGACACAGCCGTAACAAAGCGAACCGAGTGCCCAGACCCCCTCATTCGGCCCAACCCGCGCGATATGTTATCCGCAGTCTCTCCGGTCCTTACCAACCCTTCACCGACTTTCTAGCGACGGAATTTCCTCGCCAGGCAAGTCTAGACATCTCCTTCTCTGGCCCGGAACTACCTTCCCAAAAAGCCTGATTCGCTCAAAACAACCTACGGATGCATTCGATTGGAGCTCCTTGACTGATCCTTATCTGCACCCTGGTATATTAATGTATGCTCTCTACACTCCCAATGCTCCCAAAGCGTACTGCCCTTCACCACCGTCCCCGTTCGTTCGAGGCCTGAGTCAGCCACATATACTGTGGTTCCAAAGCCCAGACCTCAACTAGCGCTCATACCCCACATTTACCCCACCATTGGGCCATGGGCCAAGCGCCGGATTTTGGTCAGCTGAGAGCTGCCTTGGTCAAGCGCCCTCCACTTTGGCGCGACGTTGGCCAAGTGATCTTTTCTTCCGGAACAACGGCTTTTTAACAACGGTTTTTCTGTGTTCGTAATGTTCTGTCGCTTCAGGGTTCAACCGTTCAGCACCATATGTGTAGTTGAACAAGAGCGGTGGCCACGCGGTATCAAGGCAGGAGCGGCGAGGACTCCTACCAAACGCTCATTTATGACTTTGGACTCGGACTCTCATGGCTGGACTGTGAGCACCATTGCCTTGCAACCGTTTTAGAATACTTATACACACAGCAACCTTGGGAAAAGGATCCAGGACGACGGCGGCCGCTGCGCCTGGTCCACTCTGACGAAGCCAATCCCCCTGACTCGCGTCATACCGTGTCCTACATGGGATACCACCCTTTTCATGTGCTGTCAATAGCTTCACATGCTCGCATACATGCCCCTTATCCGCCTCAGACACCTCTCAACGGTCGTGGAGAATCTCGGTTATTTTTTTTGCGCTGTCAACCCTCTTTCGGCGTCAAGGGGGCAAGCAACTTACAAACAACCCACTTGATGACCCGTCTCTCAAAACAGTCGACCCCACTAGTTCCCCGATATTTGGGGGACCCCCTCTTTATTGAGAGTCCTGCGTCATATCGGTGGTTCATGCTAGATTTGCCTTTACCGGTGATTGGAGCATCTTTGTTTATCTTTGTACCTGGTATCTAACTGCCTTATTTGGCCACGACTGATGATTTAGCAGCGCAGCAATCGAACGCAGTACGGAAGTCTAACTAATGGTTCTTATGTCAGTTTACTTGGGTATTCACACTGACGTTGCACCCAGATAAATGAAACTTCCTCTTGCGGGGGTTGCTGGCCGAGACTTTCAATGTCTTATCGAAGAGGAATTCTCATTGACTTATCATGGCACCCACGCGGCTTTTCATATCTCCAGAGGGGGTCCTGAAACCTATGCTCAATGTTCCTAAAGCACCGTGAAATGAAGGGACACATGTTGATTGACACCTCATCAGCCATGAATTCGCACGTCAGCGGACCTATCATCACGTCTTGATACGATGGCTGAAGTTATGTAGTGCCCCCGACGACGACGGGAACAAAGTGATGAATGTCGCTCACTGAGCGGCTCCCATTCCCTCAAGTAATGACGTTACGTTGCGCAGCGTGATTACCATGAGACTTCCTGGGTGCTGAGACATATACCACCACGCTAGCACACACCCCACGCTCTATTCACTCGTGCATAAAGCACACACGCCGACGCATGCACAACGCACACGCGAAAACGACGTTATGTACAGGTAACAATGCCCGCTTGTAGGCGGTATGTACCTGGAGATATATACTTCCACGTCAGCTAGGGAAACATACCAGTGCCAAGCGTTGCGCTGTGGCCAAATTCAGCGCGCAGGTCTCAAAGCCCGACAACCGTCAGGACCATCAAGCCTCGTACAACAATAAAATGGCTCGCAACGTGGAATAGACTCAAAACTCGCGTGAGACACGTGCCCCGCGTTTTCCCCACCATGATCACGTAAATATGAAAACCACGTTGCAGTTGGTAGGAGGGTGGCCGCCACCCGTCGGTGTCTCAGTTCAAAATAGCCGCCCAAATCAATCAAGGCCAAAAACAGGCCACGGCGAAGATACCCGACTTCCACTTGCATGCATGTCTCAGGGTCAGTAAGCGCTAGCTTCAGGTTCCAGGCGTCAAGTTCCTTCCCGTTCTATGCCTTGTGTAAACTCACGGTGGCCCAAAGTACGAGAGCACGATCGAGATCATGTCAAAGCGTCCGTCCGGGGTCATTAACGGTTGTACGATAAGTCACCAACCCCAACGGCTTATTTGAACGTTTGCGACTCCCGACCCTGCAAGCGCACTCAAGCTGAGGACAGGAGCTTGTATGTTTCGATGACAGTGCGGCGCCCTGAAGTGTTATGACTCGACCGCAACACCAAGGTGCAAAAAGAGTAAGTGCCAGAACAAGGCGACACAGCCGGGGTCTTGGGATCAAAAGCGCATGTGTCACTGAAGATCAGAAAACAAAAATGAACGCGTGTTTCCGCGTGAAAACAGGTACTGTAGGAAGGAGGTACACACGGCTTTGGCCAGCTTATCGCGGTGTCATCGATATGAACGATTATGGAGGTGCCTTGGCGCCTTTCCCTCGGGTGGATCCTCAAGATGATTCGTCGAACCGGACCGCAGACTACTAGCAATCCAATCCGACCCAATCTGATCATTCAATCCCTAGATCCGAGATTCATATGCTCTTTCATAGCCTAGGGCGTGGCGAGCGTAACACCCTGCTTTGGCACCTGACTTATCGGTTTTTTATTAAAAGGGCGTCTGACGATTAAGTTCTTCACCTCTAGAGGAGGATTTGCAACAGCTGTAGTAGTGGTGATCGGGAGGTTGGCGCTGGTAAGTACTGAAACGAGGGTTGACGCTAGCATAGCACTTCACAGTAGCAGTCCTACGATGTACTGAACAAGAAAGACGGTACGTACGATCCATATAAGTGAATGCAAGTACTACAGCTGCTGTGCTACAGCACGATCGAGTGCAAAGGAGCGCGCGCTCATATAGATGACATGACAGATGGATGGATGGACAAATGAAAGGGTCGATCGAGGAGCGCAACAGCACCGCCTCGTTCCTATCCTCATATCACACCCGGTGATTTCGATGCTTTCACCCGAAAGTAAACCAAGTAGAAAAGCTTACTGTATGAGCAGCGCAGCGCTTCCCACTGCCCGTACAGTGATAGTTGAACTGTAATAATCGGCCCTTTATTAGAATGGCGCATTGCGCACATGACATGGGACTACATGACGGTGACATGAGACGGACACACACGGGGAAAGGAGCTTGCACCCGTGTTCAATAATGCCACAAGGTTGAGATAAATAGCTGCCAAAGTTTGGGGAAGGTGGGGTTGTTGGGGCAAGGTGTTGGCAAACTGGCAACATCGTCACCGCCCCTCTACGGAAGCAAATTTCAATTGTGATGGATCTGCATACGTGCCATGTGAATATCGAATTCTCGAGGAAAAACGCGTGTCTGATGGTGTCCGTGATATTACCTCGTGTAGATCTGACGAAGACGACGCGCAAGCTCCGGGTCACGTCGCGCGGAGTCTGTGCCTGGAAAACCACACGATATCCCATTCTGGAGGGGAAAGTGGCGACTCCTTGTCTTTAATTTGGTTAGCTGGTGAATGGAATCCGAACGATCTTCAAGATCAAAAACTGTTAGTCTTCTAGCACGTGATAGATGGCTCCACGTGACAGCGTGATGCTCAAAACGAAAGCACCAGTTGTTGCAGAGACGCTTCACGCACCGTGCGTCATAAGCCGGCTCTTAGCCTCAGGTATGCCGCTTCTTTCCAGGGAAGGTAGAGTACGGCAGTCACCGGGTAGTAATCGGAAAGTATGTGCGTCGTCGGAGAGCTGGCGCCCAGAATCCCTGATTTTGTACAGCACCGGTTCGAAGTTCGAAGACTTGGCATAGCTCCTGTAGCCGTGTGAAGTGCATGTGTAAATCGCATAGGACAGGATACACGGAAGACCAACATCGTGGTCAAGCATACAGGGGGCGTAGGCGTTTCCGAAGCGAACGTGAGAGCGAGGGCAGGATATCGCAAAGAAGGAAGTCAGTCATCCCATAGTAAATAAGAAATATCGACCACACATCTTGTGACACGTTAGATATTGCGGCACTACATCATTGATATAGGAACAAGACGTACAGATCAATGACTTGCCGTTATGGCATACCTACATGGGAGAGTCCGTACCAGTACGGCAGGCGTGGGGCAGTAGACACAAAACGCTATGGGGTATACGGATAACCTGTTCAAACCGAAGAAATTGCTGAAATTTGCAGAACTCGTTGGGGGTCATCAAGCATCCGTAGATCGTTTCACACACAAAAAGGAGAGACATCTAGTTGTCCGGCCTTGTGGGTGTTCTCGTCATACAGCATACATGTGTCAGCAATCAATCACACTCACAGCTACACCGGTCCGACCAGGTTTACGATAAGTTAGTCCTTGAAATGAGTTTGTTCCGTAAAATTGGATAAGAAAACGACGGCTGCCCAACTAAAACATTGATTAATCGAACAACACATTGTCATAAGTCACCTCACCTGGAAACACTCGTCAGTCTAGGGGCCGAATAAGCATGTTGCGATAAGAAACATTCATCATCAGCCGCTCCTTCGGAGGTTTTCTGCCACGATGCCTCATATTAGATCAAGATTCGTTGATGAAGTGAAAATTTTCACCAAAACACAAAAGTTGGGGTGAAAATCGAATGGTCTCTTCGATGTAGGAATACCACGTTTAGAAACTCGACGGGTGACTGCGGCGAAGGAGAAACCTAAAACAAAAAGGGGGAAAAGATTAGAAGTTCCTTGTTTTGGAGAAAGTGCGAAGTCACTTTACTGTAAGGAAGTCGCCCAACCTTAATCCAGTGACAACGTCAGTGACTTTTCATTGAAGTTTCCATACGAAGAGAGCATTCCGTCATCGACAATGGCCGTATACTTTTGATCTGGACGAGATGGATCTGTAGGACAAAAACAGAACAAAATAGCGCAAGCAGAAGTCGGCCTTGTCACGGGTGTCCTCGGATCTTCTCCTGCTGATTACTCGCAGACTTCGTGCCGTCTCGGATCTCGTAACATCCCGAATTCGGTCTACAATAATATTGAGGGTCAGAGGAGGAAGTAGTATATCTAGACGCACCTGCCCAGAACGATTCCCAGAGTAGCTCAGGTCCCAAATTCACTGCAAAGAGTCCATGGCATCGACGTGTCCTAAACTTATGAAAAAGTACTACCGGATGCGGCTTCTGAACTCAAGAATAAGTCACCTAAAACAGTAAAGGCCGAATTATTACGAAACGACGAGAGGTAAGTTGTTTATTCCTGAATATGACCAAGCAGAGTACGTACCGTCGGCGGCGGCGCACCGGATCAGAGAGCACGGGCATGAGTTCTGTCATACTGGAGGACATTTTCTGTTTATGGGGAAGCCTGAGAACGGCGGGGTGAAGTAATGTCGTCGGAAATGACGGATGATGGATGGGGAAGACGACTTTAAACGTGCACCGCCAACGCTACTGTAACCCCGTCAAGGTGATCGTCACAGTCTACAGTCCACCTTCAACGTATCAAACACGATTCTTCTCACCAGCACCTAGGAAGAAGAGGGAGGAGGTAAATCCGCGGCTCTCTGTGGTGGGGGCGTGTGTGTATGCGTGGAAGAGAAGCGGTCGCCTTGTCCGTCATGCACGGCGGGGTCAATAAGCAACGAAACGATCATGTGAGTTGCCCTGAAAGCTGGCATTTTCGCAAGCTGGTCGTCAGCTATACGACATGATTGCGAATGACAAAGAAGATAGATGTTTTACTCTTTCGACAATGATGGATATTGTATAAGCACTAACATAGCATACAAGACGGTATTTCCGGTGTTTGAAGCTCAACTAAACATGAGATGATGAAGTTACAGTTACAAAGAACATACAGCAATTGTGACAGCATTGGCAGGGAAAAGAATATCGAATATCTAGGCAGATCCCCGACGAGTTAAGGGTGATGAATGTATAAGTATAATAGGTATAGTGCCAAAAAAAAATGGGGACTGCGAGGTAGAAGTAGCCTTACACCTTTCTCGTCTTGATCTCCCACATCCCTTCACGAGACCGCACGAGGCCAATAAAGGTGCAATCGCGCATGAGATAGTCGACCTTCTTTACGCCCTGGCCCATTTCGCCCTGATTGTATTGACACCGCTCTTTCCACGCGCGTGCGATCTTCTCGCGCTCCTCCTGGGTGATATCGTTATTGTAGAAATCCGAATTCTTGATCCGCGACGAGAGTACTTTCTGGAGTTGCGTGAACAAGTCGTAAAACGTAACGCCGACCTCGTTAGAGGCCCAGACTTCGATATACCACGGGAGGCGATCGTGAAACAGTTTCATGTACGGCGTCGGCGGCTCCGTGGTAAAGCGGGTGAGGTCATAACTCGTAACTTGACGCTTCAATTCGCGGAACAAGACCCGAGAATAGTCCTCCCGCAGGTCCCACAGGACTGGTGGTTCCCGGAGGGCGGAGAAGCGTATGCGTTCGTCCACTGTCCGCGATGTCGTATCCACTGACCGTCAAAAAAGCAGATATTAATATTTCCTTTATACAGAACAAGAATAGAGAAAAAAAATCGTACGACGCACCTGGAGGGAAGTTCTTCGCGCGAGAAAAGTTTTGTATAATTGAGCCCACGCCCGATCGTGGCATTTGAAAACGGGGTCTCCATGTCCCCGGTCGGTCATATAACCACGTTTCTCGTTCCCTTGGACGGGATGAAGCAGAGCGAGATAGCCCCGAAGGGGATTGGGTGTAAGAAGTGTAAGATTCTGATCCCCCACTTCTACTACTTGAGAGTTGGGGCGAGTAGAGATACGTCGGCGGGACGACTGGTCCTGGTGAAGTGATTGCACCACCATGTAGTAGCATCGAGTTGTTAAAAGCGCTCTCGCTTGTGCGAGGTTCGTAGGTAGACTGCATTGGTGTAAAATCGGGGGGGACGTAGTTTTTTGCGTCGAACGGACCAGCTGGAGGGTCGGGAGGAGGCATGTAATTCCGTGCGTCGAATGGTGCACTAGGGTTTTGGGGAGGATAAGCTGGGATGGGTACTGCGACGGGAACGGGTCCAGCCGCATATATAGGTACACCTGTGGCCACCGCACCTCCGGAGTAGTTTTGAGGGTTCACGGGCGGAGGTCCCCACGGATCGGTTCCCGTAGGGGCAGGCCACGTTGCGGTTGCCGTATAGTTTGCAGGTTGTTCGCCCCATCCTGCCCCAAGATCGAAATACCCTTGGCCTCCTGCCATGCCTTGGACACCTGAAAGCTCTGAAAGAAGTTTTTTTTGGGCGTAAGCTGTGGCAATCCTCATAAAAGAGGCCACTCAACAGGTGTAGTCGAATTAAAAGAATGTGAAGAGCCCAACGGGGTCGTAATGTAGTGAGATAGTAGTATCGGGGAGTCGATATACGTCGAGTCGAGCACGAGGTGATAGAAGGAAAGGAAGGGAGAAAAGGGGATGTATGCGACAATAGGGAATAACTGTAATAGGGCGCAGCACAGCCCACCCTAAGGTGAGGGATGATGACGGTCACGTCGTCCACTCGTCGCAGTTGCCTCGACCCGGATAGTTAAATTCGGCAAATCACTGGAAACTGGAATGCTCTCGAACTAAATACACTATCTCTAGAATATTCGGGGCTACAGTACAATACACACACAACTGGGCATCGCAAGACGCGGGACATGTCTGCTCCGGACGCGCCGACCCCATCGATGCAACGTGGCCTAACGTAACAGACAAGGGCACAGACAGCTCAGGGCACCAGCCCAACAACGCGTGGCCCGGAAAATAAATCGAATATCGTAATCGTATGTGAATGGGAGCGGAATAGCAGCGTTACAATTTAGCAAATCACCCCCCCACACCGGACAGCGCTGAAAGTATATTTGCCTCGTGGCCGTTCTTCCCAGACGCGATAGCCCGTCAGCGTCAAAAATGACGTTTCAAGGAGGGTTCCGGGATCTGGCGCAGTATTATAAGACCCAAACTAATCGCAACTGATTCAAGGTCAAAGTGCTTACTACAGTTGCCCTTCCCAAGCCAGTATCAACACCAGCCGGTGCTTGCATTCTTGTACGCAATACCACCTAAATCTGATAAGCATGAGGTGATCAACGAAAAATCAAGTCAACGCTAACTAGAGTGGAGACTAGATCTCTATTTTTGCATCGTCGGAATCTTCATGGTCACTGGTCTTGATGTCGACGTCGCTTTGGGCCACATCCTCCATTATTTCTGCTGACAGTGGACCAGGCAGGGGTAGGGAGGGTAAGCCGTCCATTTGCGGGACACTCAGCTTGACAGCCTTCCACACGATCTCTGCACCGGCCAGGCCCAGTGCCCGCGCACGTGCAAACTCTTCTTCATCAAACAAGCCGTCCTTCGCATGCCAATTTGTCCAAACCATTCGCCCGGCGCGACTATCCTGTGGTTGCTGAGAGCCGCTGATCTCCGTAGCGAACGAGAAGGCGAAACAGCCACAACTCGCTGTCTCGAGCAACTCCGCTTCAGAAGGGTCGAGAACCAGAACTGATGCATCATCTTCTTCGATGGCGGAACGAAGTCGTGCGATAGCAACTGCGCATACCACGCTAGTCATGGAATGGAACCACGTTGAGTAGAGCCAGCGATGATGCATTGATGCATGCGGCAATTAGGGAAGGGGAGAACCCTTCGGCCGGGGATGGCGTGAGAGATTGAATGACGAGTTGTATGAGAGTTCTTGGGTTGCGTGAGAGGACGATGCTGGGGGAGAGGAGCCCCTTCAAGGACGTGGCGAGTGCTTTGGACTCCGTTCCGGGCAGCGACGACAGAGGCCGCACATTGACCTCAACGGTTGCCTTGGACGGTTGCTCAGCAACAAAGCGCACTTCGATGGGCCCCGAGATTGAAGCCAGTGCCTGTGTTTCGCCTGTTTACACGAATGAGAACGTAGATATGAGCGGCACCCGTGCGGAATAGGACGTACCGAAGCCAAACCGTGCCGATCCGTCTACCCTGTCCAGCCTCTCGTAGACTATGCGCAGCGATCTTATATCGTCATTTCCTCGACCATCAACTCGGGAAAAAGGCATCTAGACAAAAGGCCCAGGCGATGGTCCAATTTAACGTCAAAACACGACCCTGTGACTATGTGTGATGATGTGACTTGTGACTTGACGCGTTGCAACCGCGTTTTGTTGAAAGGTTCGTTGTTGACCTGACCTGACCTGACCAGATGCCCTCTACCTCCCCTCTTTCATAACTTCGGCCATGCTCATACATTCTCGACGTTCTGGCCTACAAAAATTGTTGACTCTCCACTGAAAGGAGTTTTACTGACGGGTAAGTGAAATTATTGCGCCACCAAATCTTACATGACGTGGTTGGGGTCAGCACATGGCATGTACTTACAAGTACTAGCGTCGGTTTACCCGAGTCCACGACACATTGCACAACTATTCCGACCAGCCAACGTTCGTAAATGCCGTACTGCAACTATGCTGCGCCTAGGGCCTTTTTCTAACAGCTCCTCAATTGTCTGGCTCGAAGTTTCACACTCGAGTCAGTTCGTGTACAAGAAGAGTGATATAAATGGGTCAAGGCTTTTGTGGCTCACCTGTGCCAACAGTGCCACTTCCCCTTTTGGCCCACGCGCAGGCGATATCTCTGACTCCTGAGGGGAGATGCCAATGACCTTTAATTGTGCGTCACCATTTCTGTCCAAGTCTATTGTCATCTGTCCTATTGTCTTCATCCACAGACTTTCAAATACTATCCCTTTCCAGCGAAACAGTGCGATACGCGACACGCACAGTCGCGCATGACCGCTCACTGCCTCCCTTTTTAGGATATCTACACTGATCGGAATTTCCTTACGCGAACTACCCTTTGTCTCCCGAGTTGGGTTTGCGGGTGCTCCGGACTCTGGAAACAGGGCATGGTATTGGATAAAAAGCTTTCGTACTTTCGTGTGGTTCACCATTCCTTTGACCCCACGTACTTCCGTCTCAATGTGCGTGTCCAGCTTGGACCTTCGACTGTCGGCGCTTCGCACCTACTCCGCGCGTCCCGTGTCTGCTCCCTTGATACCCGCCTGACGAGCGGCGCATCTCCCAGGGCCCTCCCGTAGAATGAATTCGCAGTCAGCTGCGTCGACCGCCTGGTATTTATTTACCTCCTTTCTCTGGATAATAGAGTGGCTACGGCACTTTCCCGTTTGCTATCTCTCATCACATCAGGTAAAATACTTTTCTACTTTATATCTACGATTACTATTTCGCGAGTGATATGACTTACGTGCTCCTATTTCCTCACAACTCCCCTCCCTCCTCTGGGCCTCAGGTGTTTGCGCTTCTCCACAGCTTCCCCGTGTAATCACTGGTTCTTGAACCTTCTCTCGTGACTGTCATCTCGTTACCCTGTGACCTACGGGCTTGGGTAAATGTATTCCGTCATTGGTGTTCCCTACCCCAATATCTCGGTTATTTCCGCAGCCCCAACGCCGTAGCGCAATTCTAGGCTTCTAGGCGTTTTGCGCTAGTGATCCCGAGCGGTCCTCGGCGTTCCTTTCGCATTCCCTTACCCGGCTTTCATTCGTCTGATCGTTCTGTCCATTTTTTTTTTACCCCAAACCTTAGATCACCAAGCCACCAAACTGTAATTCTAAATCATTTGGTGCTCATGCGCGATGCGTCCATGTTGGTGTGTCCTCTTCACTTTGCGAGTGATCCCAAAAATGCCTTGTTTGCTGCCTCGTGGCCTACTGAAATGAGACAGCAATGTGGACAATTGATGGGGCATGCGGGCAGTGGAACCCTAGTTTCATTCTCAGTCAAGGGCCGGAGTTCCGTGTATGAGCTTCTTTCGTCTCAAGTTCCCAGCCCTGGAAATACGCGCTCACGTGCAATCATTATATTTGCCGTAACTTCAAATTTTCCCCCGCTCAGCCATCAGCTGATCGTACGATTTCTGACTATCACCGGCAGTTGCTAATAAGACTGCATCCATCAGACTTTTCCCGTCAAGGATCTAGCGCCCCGACATTTTCGTTATTCTATATCAGCGCAAATATTTACAAATAAAATGAGTTTCCCATCAAGTGCAATCGTATACAGGAAAGAAGGCAGGATAAATGATACAGTGGGGGTGCGCTATTCAAGGCAAGATACAATCAATATACAAAGGGATAGAACGCCATTACTGCTACATGCATTGATATCAGGGGTGTCCAGCAGCACAAGATGGGATAGCAAGGTCGTTGTCAGAAGGCGAAATCCTGAGAGGACTGAATGAACACGTCCGTGAAGCCACCAACGTCCATGTTTGCTATCTCAGGCACGGGAAGTTTGTGACTGTAGAACGGGGAGGTCCCTTTTGAAGCCGGGTAAGACGACTGCTCGTGATGGGGATACGGCGCATGACCCAGCAATTCACTCCCCAGTCCTTCGGGATGTAACGCGGTCCCCTGGTGGCCGTCAAAGCTGGTTGCACTACACGAATCGAGCTGGGCCACCAAATTATATGGATCGAACACGGGGGTAGACGGTGCCTGCACCGCCTCCCCAGGCGAAGAAAACGGTCCTGCGGAGTAACTGACGGGCGTACAAGGTGAACTGGGGTACGGTGACACCGGCCAGGACTCCATGAAGGAGATGTCGATCGCAAGTGATGGTGGGAAGGATCCAGGTGCAGGTGCGCACGGTGTCGTATTTTCTCCGTGGAATGCACCATACAGCTCAGTGTTGATAGGGCTGAGGGGGTCTATAGATGATTCAATGCATGTCGCCGGCGCTTCATGAAAAACGAATGTGTTGAAGTCCTGGATGAAGAAGAACAACGTCGGTCACCACAGACCATGAAAACAAACAAAGTACGTGACACTTACAAGAGAAGGTGCATGTTTGGAAACGAATGAGGTATCAACAGGACCAGGAGGGGGAAGTACAAGAGGAGGCATGTCGCTCCATGTGGCTTCCGTGTCGGCGTTCTCGGCGAGATTCGCAAAGGACGAAGAACTGAACACAGAATGTGTCGAAAAGGGCGAAGCTGCAGAGCTGTCGACGGATTCCTCCATTCCGGGCGTCGACGGGCGAGACATGTTGGGCTGGGAGCTGGTTGCCCTGAGGCGCCGAGAGGACGGCTTGGTATCAGGACGCAGGAACGCGGGCGCGGAGGGGTCGATATCTGGCGCCGGCTCGGACAATGAACGACGGAAGGAGCGAGCCGTGATGGGAGTGTCGAAACGGGTAACGACGGTGGGAACATGATTCTTGTCAAACTCTTGCACAGCCGCCTGGAGGTCCGCGCCTTTCTTGCCCTCGATGAGCAACTGCGCGATCTTGGCGCAACGCTTCATGTCTTTTGGACCGACTTCCCGCACTTTGCGCTTCTCGGAATTGGTGCCGCCACCGCCGCCCGCGCCGCCCTTGGACTTGACATGCGAGGGACGGAAGGCGTAATCGGGGAACTTGCGCTTGTGCTCGGCCTGGGCCATCTTGGCTTTGCTGTGCCAGAACTGGCGTTCCTCATGTGGCATGTTCTGCCAGGTGAGTCCTATGATCTTCGAAAGCGTGCTGTGGTTCGTCTCGACCTCCGTGGAGACGTGTCGACTCTTAATGAACGATGAGCGGAACAGGATAAAAGCATTGGGGGGACGAGGGATGTGGTCATCCGCCTTCTTCTTCCCGTGTCCTGGCTTTTTGGGGCCTGCGCCGTCCAGGGTTGATGGGAAGAGCGACGGTGAGGGTCCTGCACTCCCGATGGAAGAAGGTTCCTCCGTGTATGTGCCCGGCGTGACGGCAGGGGCGAAAGCGATCTGTTGGTGTTGAGGAGCAGCTAAGGTCTCCACAGGATCTGTCCATGTAAGTCGGATCCCTAATAGGACATGACGTTTAGCCGGGTGGCGACGGGGGCAATGAGGGAGGAAGATCCCGCTCACCATCTACTTCAACCTTCTCCTTCTTTAGACGCGTTCGCTCAGCAGGCATGTTCAGAGTAGGCTGGGATAGGGAAGGTGTCGCGAAGGAGGGACGATGGAGGTATGTCTTATTTCGGGGGGTACGAAAGACGCATTCGCAGGAAGCGCAGTGCCAGGACTGAACGCTTTATACTTAAGATAACATAACTCTAGGTTAGCTCCCGAAGCTGAAGAGGTCCCGCGCCTGACTGTGGGAGGGCGGACACGCGCGCTCATATCCAGGGGTTTCGCCGCCACAGAATATCAAATTTTTCTCGATGTCTCTCTTGAACGGGCCCAAAAAACATTTACAAGATGCAAAAAACCCTCATCCCGGCTCGGCGCCCACTTGCCCGATCCTGATTGCCTTTCTTGGATTTTCTCCCCCTCGGACCTCCGGCCGCTTCGCCTGAGAATTAACTCGTTTCGACTTCAGCTGTGCGGAATTCCCCCCGATCATCTCTTCGGCTTTTGGCTGAAAAAGTGCCGATGGCCTCTCTCCTCCTTACCCCTTCACGATATCGACGGGACGAACGGGAGTGGCTCTGTCAAAGCCTGGGCCGTCGACGTCTCCGCCCATTCCGCAGCCGCCGACACACTAGTTGGCAGATCTGGGGCCTGGTGAGAAGTCCCGTTCCTATTTCTGAACGCTATGACGAAGGAAACGCAAGCCTTCCTGGGTGTGTGTTGTATTTTCTTTGTCTCTCAGCTGCTTGTACATGTTGCTACCATACGGTTTACGCTAATACCCATGGGGTCTCCCCTAAGACGAATCTGTGCAACTGCCCCATCTAGACTACTAGGTTAAAAAAGCCTCTGACGCTGTCATGTCCCTGTCAGGAGGAAGAGAGATGTCCCTATAGCGTTGACGCATCACTCCGCCAATAACGTCCTGTCTCTAAGGGCGGGATCTTGGCCTTCTAGGGTGATGTTCGGGAAGCCGAACTTTCCATTTCTCCATTACTTTATCTTTATCTGCGACTCCTTTGGGGGATTTCCTGTGTCCGGACACATCTGACCGGTTTCTCCGAAGATTACGGCTGACCTGAAATCCAGCGACCGGGTTCCGAACTTTAAAATGCCCAGGTCCACTCGATTTCCTGTTTCCGGGGTGAGAAAAATGGCCGCTCTGCAATATTGCCCTTGTCGGGATTGTGTAGGTATTAATACCGATAACACGTTCCTTACGACCTTGACTATAATGAGATTCACTCGTCCTCCCTTTGGTATCCGCGGAGGGCCTCACACTGTAAAACTGCGGATTCCTGGTCATTTGGAGTACTTTGTTCGGCTTTCCTTCACAATTATGTCATGCATTGCCGCTAATTTCACGGAAATTAGACACGAGGCAGAGGTTTCGCGTCGATAAGATTTCCCAATGGGACTTGTTGGATACCCGATCTTGATGAATTACCCCCGGAAAAAGGAACGAATTCTGAAATGCAACGTAATTTGAAAAATACTTACGTCAGCGTTACGTTGACATGTCAGTTGAGACTCAGACACACCTAGAATCACCAGAGCTAAAAAATGCTGATGAATGCTAGCTGCCCAGGGCCTTCAAATTTTAGCGCATTCCTAGCGATAGAACAAGAACGATAAGCGATAAATGCGAATGCAACATGTGGAGATATTCTAGCCAGGACCCTACATTATGGTGTCGTGGATCAGGCTAGAATAATCGCGTGCGCGGAGATACCCGATTACAAAGTCACTTTTAATAATGAATTATTCACACTTTGATTGGTGGTTGTGTCATTCGTTCCATTTCCACCATCTTTTTTCCCATCTCATTTTTTCCCATCTCACTAACGGTGGCCACCCTCATCAATTATGAGAGCAGACACCCTCGCTATGGATTGTTACAGTGATATATTAATGGCTCAAGGGACCAGGAGAATATAATCCTGTAATGAATGATGGAAAAAGCGAAGCCCGTCAAGTCCAGTTCCCATGCCACATTGCCACGATCCTCAAAAGTGGGCGGCGTAAGGGCAAGGCAAAATACAGTAAGCGACACCCCGTTTGGAAAATGATCGGTGCAGGGTGGATCATACGTGTGTGTACAGCAACCAGTGTCAGTATTAGCGCGACTCTTACTGTGTCCGACCGATGGATGGACTAGGAGCGATCCGGTGAACAGTGAACACCTGAAGCAATCACAATTTCTGGTCCTCGTGTACGAAAGGCGGGAGAAGCTACCATGGCAGAGTAAATATTAAGGTTCCTCCTACACGCACGCCAGGGCTGCTTGCATGGGAACGTTTACACGCGGGCTAGCCACCAACGAAGTCCAGCAGTATTACCACAGTAACACTATGTTTTCTCCAAGACCCCTTTCATAGATCCTTTTTCAGGTTTCATAGTTCATATGATACAACATATCTTTCCTGGAGGGAATTCCTTGTTCTCTTCACCCTGGCGCCTGTTCGTGACCTACCAGTATGCGTACAAAGCGGCGGCGGGAATATCCGGCACGTGAAGCATTACCGTATCGGCATGCCAGAGATTGATGCCCTTACCCCGCACGGGCGTGTTCGCGCGCGCTCCGTTTTCTCGGTCCCGGCGCCCGTCAAAAGTAAAACAAAATGGAATAATATTCCACCTGTCTTCCGCACCCCCGAAATATGGGCACCCATGGCATCTTTTATGAATACATGTGGAACCTACTAAACGATTATGACGCCGCTTGCGGATTTGCGGAAGCGCGAAATTCCTCCAAATTCTACACAAGATCATATACCCATATACTCGTGATCCTCAATATTTAAAGTAAAAACTCCGCCACTGATCTGCTTCTGGATTTATATTTTTTTTTTGGGGAGTGGTTCTTTGCGCCCAATGGAAAGAGGGGAGGAAACTAGGGACGCCGAACGTGAACAAGAATATCAATATCAATACTTTTTAACCGCCCAACTCGGCTTATCCGGCTCGGAGATACGCTATCCTATTAATGACGGCGGTGATTTCTTGCGCCCCGTTGCAAGGATACCTTGTAAAATGAAGTACAAGTACTGCACAGTGGAACGAGGTTTTGTATGGTTGCTTTCGCCCTTACAGATGCGGTGCTCTATGTCATCTATGATAATACTTTGTTTGACACGGTCGGCGGGGAGCCTCCGCCCTAGCCGTGAGCACCGAGCAGTAGTTTTTGAATCGCATCGATTACTTTTGGGCACCCGAGTGCGCCAGCATCACAGCCAGCCCCTGGCGCCCCCCGAAGAGTGATCGGCGGTCGACCGTAAAGTATGTCACACTTAGTATAAAGTTCACGAGGAACTGGCGTGAAAGGGTGTTCTGGGTCGTGAAAGGGTGGAGTTGTGGCTGCGACAGCGAGAGCAAATTACAAAATTGGTAACAGCGCGAGCACACTTCCCGATCCCACTCCTTTTGCCACACTATTGATAGCGGGTCGCTCACACCCTGAGAACGACCCGACTCTTCTTCGCGGTGACTGATAGCGCCAGACTAAAAATCCCGGCTTCTAGGTGCTTATCGTGTCTATCATGTCAAACGCGCCTTCCACTCGGATCGTCGCCACTTGTGACTGGCGCCAGTGTACTAGTAACAGCTTCATATCCGCTAGCAAGCTGCCAAGGGTTCACAGTCCCTTGGCGTAGCCAGGATCAGCGTACTAACTCTCCATTTCAAGGGTACTTCACGCAGGAGATCTAACTGGCGCCCGTCGCAAAATTCAAAAAAAAAGGGGGTAGGGTACAGTAGTAATCGCACGGTAGTAATCAATGGCCATCGGTAGGATTGTGGTATAATGTGACAATTCCCAGATGGGTTTCAATCTATTTTTTTTCAAGTTTACCGTGTCACGGGTGAAGGAAGTTCCTGGAACTCAGACCCGCATGGATTTTATGACATGGACGGCTCGATCGTCTTGTACCGTAGATAGAAAAAAAAAACGGAATCAGCGTTCCCGGAACGTTTCAGCACCGTCTGTCTCCACCTGCACCCAAGGGCGGCTAATACACAGTCTCAGTTGAGAGGGGGGATGTGAGAAAAATTCTTCATAAAAAAAGTAACATGTGCACCTCGGGCTTCACGGTACTCAATGATTATCAGCACGATCGAGGAACTGTGTGGCGGTATCATCAACGTGAGTACGACAGGAGGTCGTAAAAGCATATCACGACAACACCGGTTATGGTCTCCGAGTCCAACGGTATGAGAGTTCTAGGGGTGAGTGCAGTAATTTCCGATGGTGGACGGTTTGGGGCGTCTTGAAGTTGCCCTTGGGTGGGATAGGCATTTATCTCTAGGTGAGAGGTGGATACAATAAGCCATACAGGCAAGGTCGAAAAGTGGGGATGTGCTTCGGGTTATGTACTCGGAGAGGGTCCTGCATGAGGCTGTAACACCCTCCTGATGCGAGCGGCCTCGAGGACAAAGGAGGACGCATTGCCACCGAGGCATCGCCACTGTCATTCGAGACTTGCTACACGTTGTACACGTTCTCCCCTCTCATCAAATTTCAGCACCGGAACACAGCCGAAGACCGAGACATCTCAGCAGAGACTCCACAAAGCCACACGCCACTTCAGAGTAGTAGGACTTAGTAGCGGCTCAGTCATCGGGAGCCAGGCCAGCATATAGGGGACCACGGGTGTCTCTTCTGCTGATCTGGTACGTCGTCTAGGAGTCGCAAGCATGCTTGTCACAGGCACCAGAGCAGACACGTGTGGAACAAAGCATCATCACAGGGGCCGAGGGGGCGGCATGGGCACAGCGTGTAAGGACACACTGTTAGAAGTTCCGTCGTACCTCCGCATTGTACCCGAAAAGACATTACCACCACAGGAGGTGTCTGGCGGCGATTCGCGAAGTTTTGCGCCGACCACCTTCTCCAAGAAAAAAAGAAGAAAACACAGAATGTGACGAGTCTCCCTTTGGCTTTGGTGTCCGCGGTGAATGGGTCGAATTCAGTGTCCTTCGGGAATGACGAGATTTTTAACATTAATTCCGAAGTGGCTGCGTGGACGTCAAAATCGTCACGAGTTTCGCCACGTTCGTACATGCGTTGCGAGGGTTTGACGAAGGTCGGCCACGAGGCAGATAACTGTGACATCCAGAAGAATCAAATTTTTTTTTGCCTTCAAATACTTTGATAACGCCGCCGCAGATCAACTGATCAGTAACATCCCGCCTCAACACCCACGATAATTTTCAGAAGATTTTCCTTCAAGTTGGCGGTGCGATGGTCTGGGATATGAAATCGATTGCAGATGTGGGAATACCACTTTTGCGCGTGACACCGCTGCCGTCAGTCGGTCCGTACAGTGAGTTTCTTGGGAATGATCGCGCCGTGGAAGGTCATGAAGAACAATACGGTAAGAAAAAAAAAAGGATGACAAACGAGTACAGTACACCGATCGCAGCAGCCAGGCTATGATCACCTGACTTCACCCCCACGTGATTCATTCCACCAACACGCAGCTAGTTAAGGTAACTTACAATTCACCAATAGAAAAATAAAAAAAGTCTGCAACAGAAGTCACAACCTTCAAACATCAGGTTGAAGAATAACCTTAGATCAGTTAGGTTATGCTCTGATCGGGTCCAGAGACCGGGAGAATGCCTCGGCAAAGCGAGGTATGATCATATTGAACGCTCCACTGAGGCTGTCATGTCGCTGACTCTTTTCTAGCTGCGAAACTACAACAGCTACTATATTCGGTCCACCCCTGGAGCCAGGCTAATTCCCAACGAGGGCACCGATCATGTTTCGGTACGGTGGAGGCGCAAGGGGTGGGCGGCTGCGTCGACTGACTCCGATGCGCAATACACACCTTCACCAGGGGGTCAAATTGTACCCGTGTCAGCGTCAACAATTTGAAGAACAAGGACATCACTGACGCATATGCCCATAGCACTGTATGCATTAATTGCAGTGGCGTTGAATGCAGCGCTAACTCTTCTAGATGGTGACCGTCGCTTCTCAGATGGTCTGGCTTGTACTTCCTCCGGTTCAACATTGCTACGAGCCGGTAGCAAGGTAGGCGACGTACCTGTAGTACCGCAGAAGTACCGCACGGTGCTGTATTCGAGCGAAGCAACGCGGGCTTATCGGGAATTTAATAGCCGGGTATTCCTACAACAATGATTTCCTTAAGCAAAAGATTAACCACGAATTCCGCGTTGCTGTAGCGGTGCGCACGTGCAACCATGCTAACCACGGATGATGTTAGTGCAGCTGCCGCACGCCGCGGTGGAGACATCTCGTTATCGGTGTCTTAGCCTCTGCGGTCGTCGATCGGTGGCGCTGCTAACTGGCTGACGTTAGTGGCAGCCAAGAACGCAAGACACCGAAAAGCATCGTCGTACTATAACCCATTCGGTCAGCTTCAGAGAAGTACTGTACACAGACCATGTGCATGTGCATATGGCGTACCGAACAGGCCAATTGATCGCCGGAATATCGCTCCACTAGTACTGTGGACTGCGCTATTCGCTTCGCATTCTTTGTCGCCGCGCGTGCCAAGTTGAACTTCCATTCGTGCCTGTAGGAGGGCGAGGTGGTTTTGACTTTCGTTGACATCGAAACAACTCAGGAAAACAAGGGAGGCCACAAATGTACCAATTTTCATGGGGTAAGGGATCGTGCTGTACCTTAGTTGTCAGCTATCTATGCCGTACATCGCCGCAAAAATTACTTGCGATTTGACGCCCAGGGGCACGCACTCACTTTCTTTGCACTTTCCTCTTTGATTGCTCGCGTTGCTTGCACTACGCAGAATTCGAAGTTCTCCGACAGGGTTCCAGTCATAAATGGGCTTTATGTATTTCCCGCTACTGCCCGCCACCGCCATTCAGATCCCCGATGAACACTGACAATACCGCATTGAGTTGTGCGACTAAAGTAGAACAAATATCTAATGATACGGGATTAGGCCATCATACATACATAGTTCGGGCTATGAATCGGTCTCTGCGGTGCTGCCTCCTGATTCAGGACTTCCATCAATCTTCCTTGGGGGCCGTGGTGCACTCTGTGGCGATGCTTCGCGCGATTCAGGCCGTTGTGAGGCTGTGTAGGGGTTTGTGGTTGTACTCGGACACTCTTACGCTGAGAGCGAGCAGAAGGGTTGAAGTACCCGCACTTGGGACATACATATTCTATCCAATAGAAATAGTAACCCTTAACGTCAACTCGGTATGCAAGAAATAGAAGATCGTGCGTACGTGCGTCTGCCCACATTTCTTCTTTTACGAGTCCGTTGTGGGCGAAACATTTTTGGCAGATAAGGGCATAGCGTGCAGCTGCGGGATTCACGGACGACTCATCATCTCCGAGAAGCGCATCGGCAAGCTTGTCATACCAAAGCTTGCGCGGGGGCGGGAGCGGCTGCTGTGGGGTTTCTGCAAAGGAAGATTCGGTATATATGTATGTCAACGAACGGGACCTGTGGTACGTACGCGCAAGTTGACGCTGCAGACCTGGGGAATAGGCTGATTATGGAGGTTTGCAGGTGTGTTTGGTGGAACCGCGGATACACCCGTTGTGGTGTGACTGGGAAGAGTTGAGATTGACGTCGAGACGAAGGGTTGTCGATGGGCCGAGCAAGGGGGACTCCAGTTGAGGGGCTATCCTCATACCGCTCAAGAAGTTCACGGGTTTCATAATAATTGGTCCTTTTCTTGAAATCCTCGACCTTATTACGCCGCGCCTGCTTCAGTGCCGCCAAGCTCTTCTCTGAAAAGATGGTGAGGGTCAGCACGAGGCCTACGCGTGACAGGAGAAGCGCCACGGACCTTCTGCGTTCCCCTTGCGATTGTACCATAACTGCACGATCCGACGAGTGAAAAGAATTCTAGAAAAGCAAGATTAGTAATGAAATACAGACAGGAGAGGGAGTATGACGTACATTATGGGACCGAGGATAGCCGGGAAACCCTTGACTGCTTTCTCTACTTTGCTGTTGGGCCTGTGTCCGCTCATCTGGGGAAGGAGCTGGGCATACCACAGGCCAAGATAGGCACCCCATCCTGCAAAGGTATACAGGGTGACAAGAAGAGTGGCCCGTCTCTCGCGCAGGCGGATCTCGTTCAGCTGCGTCTCACGCTTCTGAATGTCCGAAGCGAGAGCTGCTAGAACCTGACCAATGTCTTCCGGCTCTTTCTGCGGTTCGCGGTCAATATTACACTAGCATGTATCGAAGATGATAACTGCACACCTTTCTGAACCAGGTGAGGAGGCCCATGTTAGGAGTAAATGGCGGAATGAATGTGCCACATGCTGAGCCGAGTTGAAGTGACGCAAATCCGGCCCGACCCGGTCCGCCCGTTTTCATCCACGACTCGACGGCGACGGCGGTTCACTTAACGCGTACGCGTGAACCGCGTTTTTTTATCGAATGTCTACGAGAACCGAATGTTCAGACATGTTCAGTCCCTATTCGAATTCTCTCGTGCACTCAAAACACACCATTCATTCTACTCCACATTACCACAACGGCTACCGACCCCCGTTCTCACAGAAGGCCCGAGACTCGGACTTGTAGACGACCTTCCTTCCGTAGAGAAAAGAGCAGAAAGACAGAGATAATGAAGATCCCAGTATGTCCCTTTATTTCTTGAAGGGATTGTGACCTGGAATGACCATTCGCCGCTCCCCGTTTGCAAAAGTCAAACGGAATCAAGTCGGCGTGCAACTCCTTTCGCGTCGTTTGCACCGCCAGATATTCAAAAATGTCTCTTTTCGTAAACCAGAATCTCGCTTTATCCGCATCGCGCTGGATCATCTGGAAATGCACGGTCTTGATCCCAAAAGTTGTTCCGTCTCCCGAATATTGCTTTCACTCTCCCGCCTCTCCAAGGGCATACTATTGACCAACATTTTCACCGTATTGGAGCGCGCGCAGCACGTCCCTGGTCTGGCCTCGCCGTCGACTTGATTAAGGCGAAACTTCCTCCACCTCCAGACCATTGGGAGATCCAAGCCGGGTGGACCAAATACTACTACCGCCCCGATGGTTCAAGCTTCAGTAGCATATCGACTTTCCCGTCATAATCGAAATCCCGAGACTATGCTTGTCTTCGACGTGGAGACAATGCCTGAATATCATCCTATGCGTCCTCGCCTGTGCAGCAACTCCCAATGGGTGGTATTCCTGGATCTCCCCTTGGCTCCTAGACCAGTCTGAGGATCCGACCCAACTCATCCTCTTGGTAAACCAGGTGTGGCACGCATCGTCGTCGGACATAACGTCTCGTATGATCGTGCTCGCATAAGGGAAGAGTACAGCCTAACAGACAGTCGTACACGGTTCCTCGACACGATGGCGCTCCATGTTGCCGTTAAAGGCATTTCGTCCCACCAGCGTCCCGCGTGGATGAAGCATCGAAAGTCCAAACTTAAGGAGCGTGAGCTCGCCGCGGAGGCAGAGGAGGCCGTCGTTGCTCTCTTGGACGAGACCAAATCACGCCAAGCTGTTGAGCCGGATGGAACCAAGAGGAAAGAGCTTCATGCAATGCGTGCTGCCATTGAAGAGAGCCTGTTGCTCAACACCGCTCAAAATGATGACGCACGCGAGGAAGTCGAGAACAAAACCTGGGAGGACATCACATCCGCTAATTCCCTCGCAGACGTGGCACGCCTCCACTGCGGCATCGACATGGACAAGGAGGCTCGCAATGATTTCATGAAATGCAAACCCGCAGAGATTCTAGAGAATATCAAGGACTACCTTAACTATTGCGCGAATGATGTTTCCGTAACGCATCGCGTCTATGCCGCGGTCCTTCCCGAATTTCTCGAATCGTGCCCCACACCAGTGTCCTTTTCCGGCATGCTGACGATGGGCTCAAGCTTCCTTCCGGTGAACGAGGGGTGGGAAAAATATCTGGAGGATGCGGAGCGGACTTATCGCAATTTGGAGGAGGGCGTGAAGACTCGACTCATGAATCTCGCGATCGAGGCGAGAAATGCAATGGAGAACGAGAAATGGAAGGATGACGTCTGGCTACGGCAGTTGGACTGGACGCCAAAGGTCGCAGGCAAGTCAAGGGGTATTGGTATCTCAGAGGCTGTGAGTTTCTTTTTATGTTTTCTTGAGCTGCGTTGACTGGTGTCAAAGCTTGCGAACAAGAAGACGCTGGTTCCTGCATGGTATAACGAACTATTATGCCTCGGCCCTTTCAGCGCGAGGGTTCTCAATCGTATTGTTCCCCTTCTCCTCAAACTCTCCTTCGATGGTCATTGTCCCAAATACTCCTCCACAGAGAAATGGCACCTTGTGATTGATGGTCAAGTTGTCCGCCCACCCGCACCCGGGAAATCGAAGGTCCTTAGTCTTCTCGGAAAGTCGAATGGTCTCTCTATGTTTCAGTCTGGCCACATGACTACCGACCATGGCGACTTGGTCTTGTCTATAGTCAAGGGAAATCATTCGGAGAAGGTGTCTCAAAGGATTCTTCGCCTCGCCGAAGATTTGTTACGTTCACATCCCTCTCCACCGTTGGACGACCCTTGGCTTGGACAACTCGACTGGACACCGGTGGAAACCTCGCCAACGGGTTCACCCAAGCCGTCCCAGGTGCTATGGCCTAAGTGGTATTGGGAGCTCGCAAAGCCGAAGAAGGATCTCCCGCCCGGAACAATCGACGTCACGCCACGTACTCGCATCGCGCCTCTATTACTTCGGCTATCTTGGCAAGATTGGCCCCTATTTCACTCCCGCGAACATGGATGGACGTACCGCGTAACACCAGGCACGGCGTACACGACACGTCAGACGCCGCTAGACTTCCACGACCCAGCTGATGAGGCGTTGCAGGCCCTGGCCTTACATGAGGGCTTCATGTTTTACAACTGCCACACAAGGATGGGAGGCGGCGAATGTTGGGAGCCCACTCGCCAAGACGTTTGTCAAATACGCGCAGGATGGGACGCTTACGGGCCCGGGAGACGATGCACGTGGTGCCCTCGATATGAACGCACAGTGAGCTACTGGATCAGCGCCCGCGACCGGGTACTGAAGCAGATGGTCGTATGGCAGCAGCAAGGGCTCAATATGGGTATGGCCGTTGGTGATGACCCAGGTAGCAAAGCGGGCATTATCATCCCACAAGTGATCACTATGGGCACAGTAACACGCCGTGCCATCGAGCGAACGTGGCTCACGGCGAGCAATGCGAAAGAGAAACGTGTCGGTTCGGAACTGAAGGCAATGGTACGCGCGCCTCCGGGTTACGCTATTGTTGGCGCGGACGTTGATTCGGAGGAACTTTGGATCTCGAGCGCGATGGGGGATGCACAGTTCGGACTTCATGGCGCTACGGCAGTCGGGTGGATGACCCTCGAGGGCACGAAGGCAGCGAGAACGGACTTGCACTCCAAGACAGCGAGCATACTCGGCCTCTCACGTGACCAGGCCAAGGTGTTCAACTACTCGCGTATATACGGTGCAGGCATGCGCCATGCGGTAAAACTCTTACTCCAGGCAAATGCGGACATGCTCCCTGAACAGGCGCAGCGACTCGCGGAACAGTTGTACACCTCAACCAAGGGAAAGAACACGCAGCGGACCGATGTGTTCGGGCGCAAGTTCTGGTTTGGCGGGACAGAGAGTTTCGTGTTTAATAAACTCGAGGAGATCGCGCTCTCGGAACAGCCGACTACGCCTGCCCTCGGGTGTGGCATCACGCATGCCCTCTCGAAGAAGTACCTCCCCGCGAAGTTCGGCTCGGATTATATGACTTCGCGCATCAACTGGGTTGTACAGTCCTCCGGCGTGGACTACCTTCACCTGCTCATCGTCTCGATGGATCATCTTATACAAACTTACCGCATCAAAGCGCGGTACCTTATCTCCGTACACGACGAACTGCGCTATCTTGTCGCGGAGCGGGATCGGTATCGCGCGGCGCTCGCCCTTCAGATCGCAAACTTATGGACGCGATGCTTGTTCGCTTATCGCCTCGGAATGGATGATCTCCCGCAGGGCATCGCCTTTTTCTCGGCAGTGGATGTTGATTCGGTTCTCCGCAAGGAAGTGGATATGTCATGTGTTACACCTTCGCACCCGAAGCCCATTCCCCTGGTGAATCGCTCAGCATCAACCAGGTGCTAGAACGCACGGGTGGCTCGCTATGGGCGTATGGCCGCCCGATGAAGGAGCCAGGTGAAAAGGAATCGCGGGGGTGGGAACCGCTTACTGGGTATACACCCCCAGATTGCTTGCGACATCGCGCAAAAAATGCGACGTGGCTCAGAGCACAGGCTACCAATTCGTTTGCAGAGGTCAAGTATCTCGCGCAGCAAGAATCTGGTGTCAAGTTTGTTGGTGATGTAGAAGTGGTAGTGGTGGTCGCTCTCGCACGAGGGGACTCGGAGGGAGTGGGGCTGCGCCGCCAGAGCCGGACGAGCATGCGAGTGAATGGGCGGATGTTTTACAGCGTGAGATGAAGCGGCTGAAGTTGAAGTAGTATAGGGTCTTCACTTGCTTATTTATTAGTCTATAATTATTGTATTTGATACGTATCGTTAAGCTCAGCAGTAATAATGACTATACTCTATTACAGTACAATACCTCCGTTGATTGAGAGCAGGCAAGCGAGAACTTGTGAAACCGCTGTTTGCGGAAGTCAGCCTCCGAGCTCGGAAGCCGAATATGTCAAGCCTAAACGAGTCGTACGCCGACTCCTCCGACACGCCGACACCGAGCTCCGAGTTTCCGATGCCACATGGCATTCTGACAGCCGTTATGATGCGAGACAATCCGGACATTGAGCGCAAAACGTGGCGCCCGCCCTTTTCCATATGAGGATACGTCCCGCCCAACGTCGGCTCACGGAACATCGGGCTCTTGCCCCGCTTCATATGAATACTGTACGCGACGCGACGCGAGTGTCAACTTCATTCATCCTCCAACGAAATCCTCGCCGCTTCTTCTCTCCCACGTTGACTCGTTCGCTGCCACGACGCCACGCCTTCTTTGCACACGGAGTACCATTCGAACTCCTTCGTGTCTAGTCCCACGAGGTCGTTGAACACGCTTTCGGGCACCACCACCTCGTCGGGTAGCGGTGGTGGCGGTCTGCCAATAACCCCGGTCCTTGGCCTTAGCCCTGCTAAGTCCGATGCACCTGGGCACCCGCACGGACGCATAGGTCTTTCAAGTTGCCCCTTTACTCCCACTTCAGTTCTACATCCACAACGCCCGTACGTTCCTCACTTCCCCATGATCTCCCGGCCTCCTCCTCCCCTACGACAACCAACTGTCCCATTGCCTTTTGTAGCCTCTCTGCTCATAGCCGCCTGTAAGCCCTGAGTGTCCGAGCTGGTTATGCAGCATTGAGTGAGCTACTGGTCTCTACCGGCCTTCGGGCCACAGCCAAACTGAACTCCAACGCCCTTCAACCTCCATCAAGGCGAGCCCCCACCCATCCAGCAACCCCAATGCACTAAAACGAGCACACCATCTCAACGCACGCCCCGAACCTCCTCCTAGACATCTAAGTATCTCGGGCAGCCACTACTGAATTTGCCAACCCTACTGTTGTTTACCACGCATCCTGTCCATCTTGTCCAATATCCTGGCTTGGATTCCCGCCCCGCCCCAATAACCAGAGAAGTCTACTTTTGCCTCCATCAGCACGCTCAGTGCTCCCTGGGCTTACCGAGTTCAACTTCGATGACTTCGGCGAATATCTGGAGGTCCTCGTGGCACACATCGATGCCTCTCGACTCAACAACTTGAGGATAGCCTTCTTCGACGAATCCGATTCCGGTGGCAGCTTTCGTCCCTGGCGCGATTCCTCGAACCTTTGCAGGGGTCTATATTGGCAAGCAGGTTTTCAAGTTGAAATCGAAACCGACCAATGGCTAGGCCTTTCACGTCCATTATTGTAAATAATCTTCACTTGTCCAAGAAGTCTGCGCTGGAAGTTATGGGCACGGAATAACAGAGGCGCTGCCCAACCTGCAAAATATATCCTTGCACTCTAGCTTCAACTATCGGGACCTGTCTAATAAGAAATTGAGCAGTTTGTTGCTAAACGACAGCTCTCTGGCCACACTATAACCGTTCCCTCTGGGACACAGATCGAGACGAGTTGCCGTTCTGGGACTGGCGGATTGATAAGTACTCTCTGCCAGTGCTTTCAACGTTCAAGTTCTGTCCCGATGACAATTTGTGTCGTCTATTTAGCTTAGTATATGCAGTTGTTTTCATGCATTCTTGACTCTTGGTGCATTAGTTATAGCATTTTTTTGGTTGACATACCGTGATTTGATTCCCATGCACGATCGGTACAGTACACGTCCTGTTGACTTCGCTGTATGTCTGCGCATTGTGAAATAATGGCGTCGATTTATCCTTCTTTCAGAGTGCCTCTCCAGAGAGCAGTGCGTACAAGTGACCAGCACAAATTTATGGCCTTACCACTGTCAGAAACTCCGAATTGTGGCCCGTAAGAGGCTTGGCGGCCCGCCATTGGTAGCCAACTCGGTATTAATATTGCCGTCACCATCACTCTTCTGGTACCACGTGTCTTTCAACAACTGCAACACGCAGATTGCCTACACTCTCTGCTCCCTCCTTCAAAGCATATTACTGGTACACTTTGGTGGAAGCAGAGTAGTAAGAATGAGCGCAGGAAGAGCGTGGTTTGTCGCGTCCCCTGGGTTAGCACGCGCTTGGCTCGGCTCGTATGGGCTCGAAGCGTGGCGTTTCACTGGCTCAATTGCTGGTGTGTATCATTGTCATTCTTGTGGTAGTGCACTGAACACGGGAGAGTGGGGCCATCACTGAATCCCCGCGTACCACATCCTACATTGGTATAGCGGAAAACAAAATCAGAAAATAGGGGGAGCCGAAGAGCGGACGAATTCGTCAAAGATAGACGTGTGGCACGGGATCTGGGCCCTAATGGTCAAATGCCAAGTCCAGGATGATGATAGATTGGTAAAATAATTGCAATCAGCTGGTAAGGAACTAGAATGATTGATAATGGATTGTAGTGAGAACCTTATATTGTCTTGCGCTGAGTACTATCAAGGCGGCCGTTTTTCCTTCGGGCCCCGGATTAGGGGGATTATATATTCCCGGACACAAAGCTCCTGATCTGATGTGCGCAAGAAATAATGGCTCCCATCAAGCAAAGAGCTGCCTTTGTGTCCGAAAGCGGGGCCACCGTTGGCCTCGTAGACGTGACGAAGCCTGGTCCTGGTCAGATTCTCGTCAAGGTCGTTGCCGCGGCGCAGAATCCTACAGACTGTCAGTTTTCTTTTTCTTCCGAACTCGAGGTGCTTCAGAGGACTCACTGATATCCCGCATTGCGTATATTATCTGATCGTATCCAGGGAAGACTCTCGGACGTATGATCAAGGCGGCCAAGTATGGCGGAATCGTGGGTGACGATTTCGCAGGTATCGTTGAGGAGCTTGGCCCGGATGTTCCTGAGGGAATGTGGAGCGTTGGCGAGCGCGTCGCAGGTCTCGTATTTGGCAGTCAGTTTTTCCCTTTCGCACATTTTCGTTGTGCACTCCACCCGGTAGTGAGCGCCAAACCACAGCCGATAAGCCCAACGGCGCATTCGCAGAATACGTAGTTGCGGACGCTGAACTCCAGGTCGTGCCCATCCCGGGCGGCTGGTCATTCGAAGAAGCGGCGCAGCTGGGCGTGGCTCCTCTAACCGCCCTGCAATGCTTGCATGAGAGTCTTGAGCTGCCTTCGCCCTTCGAGGCTAGGTCCACGGCTGAGCAGCCTCGACGCACCATTCTCATTTGGGGCGGCGCGTCGGCGCTCGGTCAATATGCCATCCAATTCGCAAAGTTGGCCGGACTCCGCGTCGTGACGACGGCCTCCTCCAAGAATTTTGACCTCGTCAAGGGACTCGGCGCGGACGAGGTGTTCGATTACCGGGACGAGGGCGTCGTGGAGAATATTCGCGTAGCTACTGGTAATGCGCTTGACATTGCCTTTGATACGATCTCGGAGGGCAAGACGCCTGCACAGGTCACTGGCGCAATTGGAGACAAGGGTGGAAAAGTCGCCAGTATCCTTCCTTACGAGAGTCCCCGCCCGACTGTTGAAGTTACTTTCAGCATACTTCCTAATTTGATTCGACGTGTACGATTGATATGACCTATCCTTTCGTGTATGGCTCATCCTCTTTCTAGGGAACAAATGGCAAGTGGTACGTTGATCTATTCAAACGGATCCTCGCTACGGGAAAGGTCAAGCCTATCCCGGTTTTCATACAACCCAACGGACTTGCTGGAGTGAAGGACGGTCTGCAGTACATGGAGGATGGGAAGGTAGGCCGATGCATTTTCAGTTTTCGCATCGATCGGTCATTGACCTACTTATAGGTCAGCGGGCAGAAGCTGACGTATCGCATTTCTGACACACCTGCGGTTTGATTACCGGACTAAGCAAAATGCGATGGGAAGTCTTTGCGGACAGAGTGTATGCTAAGTTAGCTGGAATGTACAGTACTAGTACAAACTACTTGATGAGTGAATGCGATCGATCTAGGTATTTCAGACTCGGAAGCACGTTATTCCAACATTAATGTACTGTCGGTGCTGTATACAATCATACCAGGCTGCCCCATGTCACACCAGCCTCTACATAATACCTGAATGGCTTCCAGACCCGTCCGTTCTGTCGTGTGGAGGGACCCGTGGATGTGTTGGCTTAACCGAGTTGAAGCAATGCTCCTTGGCAGGCAAGTTGACAGGCGCAAAAAAAATTCCCACTAGCCGACTTGAACGACTGACCTCGTCATGTGGCAATGCGATCATAAGGTGATCACGTTACTAGTGACGCGCTCTACCAACTGAGCTAAGCGGGACTACGTTTACTGTCTCAATCAACAATATGAATTAAACACACTCGAGCTTGACCGTGACAACAAACGTGCGCTCGCTCGATTCCTTCGGATGAGACCACTCTGTTGTGCCCTCTCTGTCCTAGCAGGAACCAATCGTTGCCTTATACTGGCGGGCACAGTACTCTCGTTGTCGATTCGTTTTAACTCACAATTAGTAAGGCTACGTTACTAACGATATCTCTCCAGAGCGACGAACGTTCTATGCATGGCCCTGGTTGAATTCTAGTATGACATCACATATGATGGGATGCCTATTTGGATCTTGGAGGAATGTTTGGGATCTGTTTGCCCAACTAACGAGTCACTGCCACGAGCTACCAGCGCCTCGCCTCACCTCGAACTTCTTCATACCGTAACTTCCTCATTCAAACATAACTCAGTCGCAGGCCGATTCCTATATTCTTCATGCGTTCTTCTCTATCTATTGCACTGCTTTTGTCGGGCTTCGTCTACAGTGTCGCTCTGACTGGAATTCGTAATCATTGGTCTGACCCGTACAGCCTTCGTCCGAACCCACTCTACCCATACGCTCGTTCCCCGGCAATTAGATCTTCGAAAAACAGCTCTACCTCTGCCCCTCGTTTCTCTAAAAGCTCAAATGTCTCTCCTTCTCGCACTTGGAGCTCTAAGTTTCGGGCGGGCGCGCTGCAACCCCGCCAAGACGCCTCTAGAACCACGGAACAGGACTTGGACACAAGACCGACACCAGAGCCGACTGGCGAGCCCTCGATCGAGACAACAATTTTCATTACAGACGAGAATGACTTTGCGCTTCTACTCCCTGCGATATCTGGCGGTATGTTCGAGTTCCGAGTCGTATTGGTCACGGGTGTTCGACCACGATCAAACCATCATTATTACAGAGCTGGTATCCGACGCAGAAAACAACGCAAAAGCCTTCTGTACTCCCGGGAGTCCCAGCTATCCCTGCAAGAATATGATGCCTGACGGTTTCATCACTGCGGCCGCTCTAGCAAGCGCGAATGACAATTCGTGGATCCAGGTAACTTTCGCAAGTGTCCCTTCGGCGGGATTGTCTGGACTTCAGTACATTCTCCATAGGTCACTGGTTGTATCGATTCGACAAAGTTTCACTTGGATCCTAGCGATACCGGAGGCCAATTTGACGTGCGCTTCCCGAACGGGGCCCAGTGTACCTTCGGCAGGCGAGGGGCAAGTTTTATTGAGCTGTGCGTTATTCCTCGGTTTTTGTCCTTTCGATATAATTGTGTGCTGATCGGGATTTAAACTCCGACCCAGTGTTGAGCCTGCGTTGAACCGCTTCTGCTTACGCTGTTGTAGCACCCCGAATGACCAGATCAACTGCAATTCTCATAGAGATCGCTCTGGGTGCGAGAGCGCCATCCCTGGAACATATGACTTTCCAGAGCTCGGCGTAAGTTGTGCGTAAGCTGTACTGGGCTACAGACTCTCTCAAGTTGAATATTTGGCTTCTTGTATAATACCACATTTTGTATCCGTACTTACATCTCTATTTCGCTGTCCATTTATATACTCAAGCATTGAGTGTTTTGGCTTACGAGGTTGACGTATTATGTCATTGATCCTGGCGAGGTACACAATGTCCCATATCTGAGTCGTTCGAGGACAAAATTAAAACGGGGTCACATTTTGGGGTGCGACGTAAGAAGATAATACCGTGACCTGGGCTGGCGGCGGCTTACCTGGTCTTGGCATTGCTCGAGCTCCGCACCACAACTGCTGATGGGCACGTGTGCCAACTCTGAGTCTGATCCGCATACGACCCTTCTGGAAGTAGAAGTATTGTTAGAATATTGGGCCTTTTTGAGCGACATTATTGCCACTCAAGCGATCCAAGATTCCTCAATCGCCTTCTAGACAACTTTGGAAGGTGTACGGAGATTCCTTGCGGCCTTCGGGTTACAGTAACCACTACAACGGCGGGAGTTATGCCAGTGCGCTTGAGAACGCGCCATACTGTTGTCCCAGTGGCACTTACCAGGTGACAAGCACCAAGGAAGAAGAGAAACCCCACGGGCAGCCAGTGACTTCCAAAAATGCATCGCTGATCGCTCTTCGATACATTCTGATTAGAAAAGTCCCCGTTTGACAGCGGACATTTTCTGATTACCACTGGCAGGCACCCCATCCCACGACGGAGTTCCTCGTCCACGACCGGCATGCATTGCCTATATAGATAAGTAAGCCAACTGGATCCCTTGCCCTACCCATCATTCTACGCCCTGCAACGATTCGGTGTCTCTTCTTGGCCAAATTCGGTCCAAGCACTGTCATTCATATCGATCATTTGTTTATTCTCCGAAGACGGAAGCATTGATTCCTGCTTCAGATCACTGGCATGTCGCTCAACTTCAGGTGGCGCGGGAATACTGTTGCTCCTGAACGTCTGAACGTCTGAACTTCAGCGCTTCAGCTACCAAGTCCTAAAATGGCTCCAGAAGTTTCATAACCTCATGCTCTACTTCGCCGCCGGAGGTTTCAGGGGACTCATGCATAGGCTTCTATGCCTGAGTCCCATAAAACCTCTGGGGAAGAAGTAGAGCATGTGGTTTACACGACTGAAGAAATCGTCCTGCTTGTCTTTCAACTCAGATTGGACGAGGGAAGATGGTCATGGAAAAAAGTAAATTCGGAAGGGGGATTAACCGGATGACCATTCAACTGAAGGAGCATTGAGAGTCGTTATGGTATCGCATCATACTCTCCGGAGCGTGATGCATTACCCAGAGAGTATGAACAACATGCTCATCGGGTATCAATCACTAACCCACACTACGCCCGCCATCAGATCAGCGGGTGGTTTCACAGCATTAGCATTTAGCGCTTTAGCACCTACTAACCAGAGCAGTCGTTTGGCCATCGAGATGACAGTGTGCGAGTGTAGACCTACTGTGAGTGCCAGCGCCCAACAATTACGTCCAAAAGGCAACCTTGATGAATGGTTATCCATTCGCTAAGCCACTTGAAGGCAGCACTACATGGCGAATTTTGTCGCGCCGTGGCTTGGGCACACCCGACGCACCGCTGCATCCCGGAGTTCCGACTCCGACTCGTCGGCATGGCCCGGGCGTATCGGCTATCGCGCTATATCAGTGGCAAGTTGAGTTTTCTATGGACGGAACACTAAAAGCGCGTCTAGAAACGGCAAGCGTGGGGGCGTCGTGTATCGTAAGTCCATCGACTCTTCCGTTTGTGGCTTGAAGGTTCTAGCGAAGGTTCTTAACGATTGCAATTGATATAAACGGTAAACCACGATCGATCAGATTTGACGTTCCTGAAAGGAACCGGAGATCTCTTCGCTCCTTTGCACAGTGTTGGCCAACACATTAATTGCTGCACCCTCTTCCATTTTTCTGATCGCGGAAGCAAAATTAAGAGAGACCGCTCTCTCAGACCTTTCGACGATCGGACATAATCGGTACATTCAAATTGGGACCCCAACGATGCTGGTGGTCTCATAACTGCCAACAAGGCCGCGGCCTAGATCTCTGGCCATGTTAACTTAATTAATATACTCTAGGCCCTCTAATCCCATCCCTCCTATCCTCCCCACACGACCACTCAACCTGAACATAAACCGTCATGGCCACCTCAACAAAGGGTTGGTATACAGAGCTGTCGAGCATCCCCGTGTATGCATCTGCGCGATTCCTTTCCGACAAGGGTGCGTCGCATCAATAATCATCTCTTTCGTGATCTTTGAATTCAATCACGCGATACCAGTCATCCAAGTGGTATCAACTTCACAGGATCACACACGAAATGCCAAAAGGACGACGAGCAAGACGTTTTTCGTAAAGTCAAGTAGATCCGATGGGACGTTCACTGTGATCGCATCGCCTTCCCAGGACGTATCTCCTGAGGTCGTCGCCTCGGCGATTTCCCCTTCGGGAAAACTGACCGCCATCCTCCGCGAGACAGACTCGGCAGGAGAAAAGAAGCGATTCGTGGAAGTTTGGGAAGGAGAGAGGTTAGAAGCCTCCATAAACGTGACCAAGGCACACGGCGTGTTCTACGCAGACGGTGAGTTCCTCCCGTTATCTCTTCCCCGCCCAGGCACCCAAATACACCCGAACCTTTTTTATTTTTAGATCAGCTCTCCACTCTCGCTTTTTCTCCTTCGGAGTCGTCGTTAGTATACACCGCCGAGGCGAACGCGCCAGAGGAAGGAGACGATCCCTATGCGAAATTTCGTTATCTGCCCGACTACGGCGAGGGTTACATTGGGCGAAAGCGGCCGACGATCTTTATCGCGCGGTGGGTGCCGAACGGCGACTCCGCCGACACACCGTCTGGGGGTAACATCTCCCCGACCGTGCGGGCGGTATCCGTACCTAGTGGCGCGACATCCGACGCTGCCAACATATCCTTTGGTCAAACACAGTTCGTCACGGATGACACTTTGTTCGCGACAGGCTACGAGTACAGCGAGGACGGAAGGCGACTCGGCATCAGGGCTTGCTTTAATAGACCAACGGCTATCTGGGAACTCAAGCTGGACCCGATAGAGCTTCGACTTCAACATGCGGCCGACTCGGAGTCATCAGTACTGGCCGATCCTGCCGCTGCGCTAATAGCCATCTCAGCGACGAAGATATCGGACCCCAGCCGCGCCTCTCGTTCTCCGCGCCTCATTTCCGGCTTAAACGCCGCGCTCTGGTTCTCCCATGAGCTCGGCGGGCCCCACGCGTCCTGCTTCTCGTTGCACAAGTTCGATTTGCAAGCGCGGGAGACGACGACTATTATCCCCACTGTCGACAAGATACGAGAGAAGCTCATGGACAGTTTGGCAGGTCTGTACGCGGAGAACCTCCTCGCGCGCCCGTTCGTCCGCTTGGGCGGTAGGACGTATCTACTCACGCGGACGAGTCAGGGCTCTAGGCTTGAGGTTATTCTCATCGACTTGGATGAAACGGAAAGCGTGGTACGACTCACGCCTGCCGAATCCAGCGAGGACTTGTGGAGTTGGTCTCCGCTCGCGACGGATGGACGTAAATGGGTCTTGGCTTCGAGGAGCGCGCCGACTGTCCCGAACGAACTGGCTCTTGGAAAACTCGAAGAGCACGGAGGGAAGCCCAGAGTGGCTTGGCAAGTCATCGAGATGCCGTCGCTTACTCCTCGCGGTGAGTACACCTCAGGTTCTACTGGGAGACCTTTTTTGGTTTTGATGGATGTGGATCTATTTAGTCGAGAATGCTCTACGCGATCTCAGAGCTGCAGTGATCCCGATCCCCGATCGATACCCTGTAGAATTGATCCTGATAGAACCAAAGCGACGTAAGGCACAGCCCTTGGTGACCGTCATACACGGTGGTCCCCATGGCCAGATTCCGACAGCTTTCACCCCGGCAGTGACGGCATATGCATTACAAGGATGTACGGCCCCCCACACAATATCTTTGTTGACTAATCTAACGGGCCACGCACGCATATACTGTAGATACATTGAATATTCCCAATTACACGGGCTCGACAGGGTTCGGCGATTTCTACGTCCAGAAATTGATCGGAAAGTGTGGAACGCTGGATGTGGAAGACGTAAAGGCTACCGTGGATCTCCTTGTGAAGGAGGGAAAAGGAGAGTACGGTCCAGGGAAGCAGTTCGTAACCGGTGGAAGCCATGGAGGCTTCCTTACCGCACACCGTGAGTGCGACTACCCCTTCTTGTGATCCAAGCTTTCTCTGTCTGACCACTCACCGTACATGCCATGATCACGTTGGTGCCGGACGCGGACGATAGTCATCGGGCAGTACCCAGACACGTTCTCCGCGGCGGTACTGCGCAACCCCGTGATCTGTTCGCAGCCGGCAAGCACGGATATCCCAGACTGGTACTTCTCCGAGTTTGGCGTGCAACCGTCGACAACGGAGAGCGAGCAGATGACCCCCGAGCTGTACGCTCAGCTGTACCCGCCTCGCCCATCGCGCACGTGCGCAATGTGCAGGCGCCCGTGTTGTTGCTGCTTGGCCTTGAGGACCGCAGGGTGGTCAACGTGCAGGGGAGAACGTTTTTCCATGCGCTCAGGCGGCTTGGGAAGAAGGTCGAGTTACTAACGTTCGAGGGAGAGGGTCATTCGATTGATGGAATTGAAGCTGCGAGGGTTGGATGGGAGGCTACTGTGGACTGGTTCGATAAGGCCGCGTAGAGACTCTTACACGATAACACGAAACATGACAGGAAAGTGTGTGAGAATATTTCCATACCTACGAACAGTACAGGATTAAGATGCGAAGTCGGTGCCAGATTTGGAGCTCGGAGGATCGGCGACGCCTCGCATTGGCCTCGCGCCCGCCTCACGCATCCCTGCACGCTTGCACATCCCTTCGACTGAGTTCTCTCCTCTGTTGATTTATCATCCTTTTCCTTTCACACACAGTCCCCTTTTTTCTGTCAGTCCATTTGTACCTTACACGACCTTCTCATTTCCCTTTGAGTAGACTTGAGAGATCCGTCCCCTTAGTATCAAACGCGACGTGCCCTACGCACTCGTGTCCTCACTTACTAGTGGTTCCTGCTCCACCTCTCTTTCATCTTCGTAGGCTCATGATAGTCTCACGTCCACTACACTAGATTAGTAGTACAAAGGATTCTCATGTATATAAGTCCCTCAGTAGTGCTCCCTAATGTTCAGAGTCTCAGTGTTCTTCATTCTCTTTCTCGTGTGTGCACAGTTGTGCCTCGTCTTCCCGCTGATTCCCCTGCGCCTTTTGACGCTCGCGCGTTTCACTGTCCGCTAGTCGGTACAATACTTTAGGGTTCTTACGGCGTTTGTTATGGGAGGGTGGTTGGTCGGTTAGTGGTGACAGTTGTCTGTTGGTGTTTCACTAGTTCGCCATACATTCTGTTGGTGTGAGTGTTATTTTAGGTCTATTTCATGTTAGTGTCGTTTTTACGTCTTTTCTCTCTTTTTTTTTCCGGGGGGATTTTACTCTTTTTTTTTCGATCAGTTTTTGTTCAGTTTTAGCGGTGGTGTGCTTGCTTTTATCTTGGGTTGGGTGATAGTTTTGTTCATGCTAGGTGGCTTTTATGCATGTTGAGAAATTATTAATTAAATAATAATTATAAAAATTTATATAATTTGGTCGTTGAGTTTATAAGTGTAGGTGGTACTGTTGTTAATTTGGGGACAGGTTGTTGTCGTGTCGCTCGCGGTTATGGGTGGGTTTGGTATTACATCTTTATTAATATGGGTGTTTTTTGTATATGGTTGTTCCTCTAGGGAATGGTGTAGGTTTGTGTGTTCCTGGGGAGACGTCATTATACAAGGTTCATTTGTATTTGCTACGACTTTGCTGGAACCGACCTGGTGTCATCAGCAAAAGATCCATTGCTTTTTCCTCTTATTTAGCTTGAAATGGCAAATGTGGAATATTGCAATTCTATGTATTCATGACGTAGCCCTTTTTAATGCGATTCAAATGAGCCTAAGCATGCAAATTGGACAAGAATTGACTGAGTTATGCTTAAAAAAAAAAAAAAAATATGGGCTTATTTAGCTTGAAGCTCTTGGACGCTAAAAGCCTTTTAAGGACTTTTAAGCCATTTTCAAGCAGATGGATCTTTTGCTGATGGTGGTGGTAGCGTTCAACGGTAAATTTATGTTTTTTTTTTTTTGGATAGCATTTATTTCCGAAATACCTGTGACTGTATTACGTAGAATAAATGCTATGTAGTAAGTGAAATTATATCAGCCCTACATAGCGCGCTGTAGCCAGGGCCGCCAGCAGGACGGACCTGGAGTGTGAGGACGAAAAATGTGTTTAGCTGTAGCGCGTGAGGGAGCGCTGGTGAGTTCGTAGCGGAATGAGACTAACAGAGCTAGAGAGGGAACGGGATGTCAGCGTAGAGACGTTCGCAAGGCGCTTACCGCAGCACGGTAGCTCAAAACGGGGAGCGCGCTTGGTCGAACAGTCGAGGGTAGAGGAAGAGAGAGACGAGCGTCCTGAGACGACTCTGCACACAAGAGAAAAGGATGAAGAGAGCTGAACTGCACTGAACATTCGAGCCGGTGAACGATGAGCTTAAGTACATGCCAAAACTGTACATAAGACCATAAGAGGCTATACGAAGAGGAACGTGCTAGAAAAATAGAAGGAGGATGAGGACGATCAAAAGTAGCAGGGCACGACGCGTAATCGTGTGGCCCGAGTCACGTGATCAGAGATGTGTACCGTGACATGCCTAAGTCGTACGCGAAGGTCGATAAACGAGTCATGGAGGCAGTAAATCGCAAGGCACGACGTCCAGGACGACGAGCAGGGCTAATGCGAGGGCGAAAAGGGAGATATTGCACCGTAACTAGACAAATGAGAAGAGAATCATGAGGAGAACTCGAACTAGTAAGGAGAAATAGAGTCTATAACACGAGTCTAACAGACAGGAACGACTACCTTCGCCTGGGCCGACCACTCCGAGTCCTACGATTCTGGGCGAGAGACAACCGACACGAAGAAGGGAAGATCGAAGCAATGGTGCCCCGACGACTCAGAGTTCAGTAGGGGCGCTTGTTGCGTGTGCAGCCAAGTCGACCACCTTACACCTCCGGGGGGTCAAAATCTTGACCGTCCTCGGTCAAGTCTCATCACAGAGGTCCAGGGCGCCGTCGCTGGGAGATGCTTCCTCATCGACGACGGCGGCAAGATCATCTCGGTCCAAGATACGCGTGACTGGAATGGAAGTCCGTGAGCGAGAATGGTAAGGAAGAAGTCTAAAAGCTGCGTAGCGTAATTTCGACACTGCGCCGTCTAACTCGGCAAGGCGGTATGCGCCGTTGCGCGCCCTCCTGACCACTACCATGGGCCCAAAGTACCGTGGTTTCGTCTTGTTCGCAAGCTCGGCATCAGCTCCGGCGTTACGCACCAAAACAAGTGTGCCTGGTCCAAAGTCGTAGTCTTTGATGGTGTTGTGGTATTGCTTTTCGAACTGTTGGACCGAGGCGAAGCGGCTTTTCAGGATTCTGTCTTGGATGTCGTCCAAGTCGTCTTGACGCTTTTGGAGCTGTCGGGCACGAGTGGCAAGAAGCTCTGCAGTGGTGAGTGGCTGATCGAGATTAGGCACGAGAAAGGTAGCAAGGATGAGGTCAAAGGGGAGGATTGGCTCAATGCCATGTGCCATGTAAAAGGGTGAATAGCCAGTGGATTTGCGAGTGGTCGCACGATCGGCCCAGAATACGAGAGGTGCCAGAGTAGGCCATTTTGACATGTTATCCTGACAGACCTTGACGAGGGAGTCGCGGATGGTGCGGTGTTGTCGCTCGACAATCCGTTTGCTCGAGAGTTGTAGGCTGAGATGCGAATGTGGCGGATTCCGAATTTGGTGGCTAACCAGTCGAGTGCGGCAACGTAGGCGGTCCGTTGTCAGTAACGATCTCTTCAACTGCTCCCCACCTGCACAGGATCTCTTCAAAGATGAATGCACCCAGAGTCCGACCAGTCTCCGTGCGAAGCGCGCGCCATTCCGGCCAGGCAGATAGGGAGCACCGAGCTTGGACGATATAGCGGAAGCCAGACGCTGGGGGCATGAACATGGTGTCGATGTAGGCTTTGCGGAAAAGGGGGGCAGGGATGGCAACGGTGGGTGGGATGCGGATTTTGGTGGTTTGGCGGAGCTGGCACTGGTGACAGGTGGTGGTGTACCATTTGATGTCTTGTTCGGCAGAGGGCCACCAGAAGCGGTCGAGGATTGTGCGGCGTGTGGAATAGAAACCCCTGTGGCCAAGGTTGTCATGGGCGTCGCGGACGATGTGGAGTCGTTGGGGAGGGGGAATGAAGAGCTGGTGTCGCCCTGAGATTGTCGTCGCCAGAGTCGTCCATTGAGTATGAAGAATCGTGCTGCCAGCTGAGAAATTTTTCTGAGGATTTGTCATCCAGACCCGTGGGAAGCCGCAAGGAATGGAGATACTGCTCGACGCGTGCCAGATCATCTTCTGCTTTGAGGCCTTCTCTGAGATAGGGAACTCCGCCGAATTGCCAGAAGCAAGGTTGTTGCCAGAGGGAGTCAGGGAAAGAGAAAGAACTTGTGCAAATTGGGGAGTTTCGAACCAGCTAAGGACCCAGACGCTGAGTGAGAGCATGTGATCGATCCAGTCTTCCGGATCATTGTCTTCTTCTTCACCTTCGACTGGTTCCCGACGGGAGAGGCCGTCTGGCCCATGGTGTTTGTCGGCAGGGATATGAACTAATTTGAAGTCGAAGAGGAGCACGGCGGCAATCCAGCGATTGATTGTCGCGTTGGGCTGTATGTCGGGGTTGCGTAGCATACCTCTGATGTATTGGGCGTCCATTTCCACGACTAGGTTGCGGATCCCGATGAGATGGACGCGGAGTGCCCGTAAAGCCCTGAATAGCCTGTATAGTTCAATTTTCGGCTGAGAGTAGCGAGCCTCGCGCTCGTTCCAAGAGAGTGAGCCAAAGCGAGCCGGGCACGCTTACCATCTTCCGGTCCTGACAGAGGATCCATCCTACACCGCGGGTGGAGGAGTCGATGCCAACATAGACAGCCCAGTCAACAGAGTAATCGATGGAGATAAGGGCGGGAGAGTGAATGATGGCGTCCTTGAGTGCTTGCATGGCATGGTTGTGTTCCTCAGCCCAGACAAAGGGTTGCCCCTTACGCGTGAGATTTACCAAAGGACGCGCGAGTGTTGCATAATTCTTGATCCAAATTCTCATGAAGCCTGCAGTGCCTAAGAAGGCACGAACGTCTGTAAGGGACTTACATGCTGGCCAGTCGCGAATCCGGGATATTTTGGAGTCGTCAGGGACGCGGCCTGCGTAGGTGCATTTGTGTCCGAGGATGATGACTTCGGGCACTGCAACGAAGATCTTCTTGGCAGAGACTGTAGCACCAGCGTGGCAGAGTCGGTGGAGGATGCGGTGGACGTCGAGGAGGTGGAGCCAGATGAACTTGCGAATACCAGGGTTGTCGGGCAGAGTCTCATAGCCACCGTCACCAGTTTCGAAGCGCGTTGCCGGTCCCTTGATGCTACAGTCGTCGACGTAGGGCCAAGCCACATGAGGGATTTCTGGTTCTAGGATAAAGGTGACATCTTCGTGAAAGATCGCACTGGCGTTAGTCCAGCCCATAGGTAGAGAGGTTAGTCGCAAGGCACCGATAGGGGACTGCACAGTGGTGAGATCACGGGAGGAGACGTCAAGGGTCCGGTGATCATAGCCTACAAAGAGATCAAGCATCGAATAGCATGAACGACCAGCCATAGATTCGATAAGCTGATCCGAGGAAGGAGGGACGCCAGAGTTCCGGATAGTGACAGCATTGAGAGGCTGCAGATCATGCACGAGGCGCAGCGCCCCGTTCTTCTTTTTGACACAGAACCAGCGAGAACGGTAAGAAGCATCTGAGTGTTCGTAGACTCCGGCAGCGAACTTGTCTTTGAAGATTTGAATGACGTCGCCTAAGATACCAGGGGGGATGGGCAGGTTCCGGTGTGCCCAGGGGATGTGTTCAATAACGGGAATCTTGACAGGGGTGAAGTAGTCGTCGCGAAAGCGACCCTTTTCAGCTTCGGTCCAGGCCAAGCCAAGTTCATTAATCTTAAGGACGTGGTGCAGTAGCTTTAGTTCCTCTGGCAGCAAGAAGCCCTCTTTGTTGAGTTCTAGTGCGTCTAAGCGTTTCTGTGTGAGCCGAGTTCCGGGGATGAAGTCAGGAGGGTGGGACGGAAGTGGTGGCAGAGTGAGAAGAGGGTCGGAGGGGATGCGGCGGATGACACAAAATCTTCGGGCAAGGAGGCGGCACCGGTCGTACCTTATTGGCACTTTCTTGTATGCGTGCACGGAAATAGTGTCGCCTGGGGAGTGGGGGCGTAGATGGGACTCGGAGGGAGGTAGGAGGGGAACTCAGATGAGGGGGAAGACAGAGAAACAAGCGGGGACTGAGACTGAGACCAAGATTGAGACGGAAACGAAGACTGAGATTGAGACTGAGACTGAGACTGAGAATGCGATGGAAGTGAGGGTTGACAAGAAAGGGTGAGAATGTGGACGCTGGCGACCCGTATCTTTCGTGGGCGGGAGGGAATGGTGATACGTTGGGTAGGGTTTGCTGGATCTTGAACTGAGACCTCAATGTCGCCGCTGGGGAGGTCCTCAATCCGGCAGAGCAACGCGTGTTGAAAAGGTCATCCAAGGAGTAGGCGGAATGGGGCACGTTCTACAACGTGTGCGTGCACTGTAAACGATAAGTGCCCTATACGCATGGGGAGATACTCAGCACATCCGAGGGTCCAGTTTGTTGCTCCGTTGGCACCTTCCATTTGAAGAACGCGGCCGGTATTGATGGCTGCTCCGACTTCTTGTGCCAGATCCTCCCGCATGACGACGATCTGTGAGCCGGGGTCGATGACACCTGCCTCAATTACCTTTCCGCCGACTTGTATGTCGATCTCGCGCAGGGGTAGCGAGTAGGCCGGCTCCCGTGAGCTAGAGGGCTTGGCTTGTTGGTCGGTGGTGGCCGTGGCCGCGGCTTCAGTTGCTTCTTCATAACTGCTGGTTTCAACACGGCGGACTCGGAGCTTCTCAACGAGATCCTTTCGAATGGTGGGGCTGGCCGCTAAGATGTGAGCAGGAGTAGTCTGAGTCAGCTTGCCTTCCATGAGCCAGGACTCTAGTTCTGAAATGAGGCGAAGGTCTTCCGCCGTGGATTGATATCTGTATTGTGGTGCTGTTCGGGCCTGTTGAGAAGCTGTGGCGTCAGTGGCAGTGGAGGTTGAGGGTATGGCGGGAACAGCAGCCGGTGGTGGGACGGCAGAAGCAGAAGGTGGTGTAGGAGCAGGTGCGGGGGGTGTGGCATTGGCGGGTGGAAGGGTGGATGGTTGGAGCTCCGGCAATTTGGAACGCCTAGTTTCGCGCTTCTTCTTTTCGGCGGCAAATACTTGAAAGAAGTCGAATGGATGCTCCTCATCTGGTTCAGGGTCTTCCTCCGAGTCGATGACTTGCACAATGTGGGTCTCCGTGATCTCCTCGATGTGGGCTGAGGGGGTGCGGTTGGCATGATTTGTGGGGAAATGGGGAGGTGCTTCACGCGTGAAGGAGACCTGATGTTTGGGGGCCGGAGTGACTGGGGATTGCCCGCAAACCAGGTGTCGATGCCGTGCTTGAGTCCACGTCCGGATCCGTCGTTGGAGATGGGCTGACCATTGGGAAGGTAGAGCCGGTCTCCCTGAACTAGGACACGTCCAAGGCCCAAGTATTCTTTGGCGGTCGGGCATCCACGAACACGGTGGCCGGATTGCGTGCAGAAGGCGCAGCCGTCAGGTCGGAGTGGGGCGCGAAAAAAGGAGGAGGGGTTGGAGGAGGATGGGGTGGTGGGAAGGGAATTACTGGATGTCGGCCAAGATTGTTGAGTTGGGGGCGGTGGCGGAAGCAAGGGTGATGTCTGTACTGAAAACGCAGTGAGAGATGTGGATGCATGCTCTACTATGTGGGGTTTGGGAAGGCTTTGTGCCACTGTTGGAAACCATGCGGTGCACCGTCTATAAAGCAAGGCATACGACTCATCGCGTGTTGATAGCCCGCGCATCCGTCTTAAGAGATCATCTATCTCGCGGCCCTCTTCTTCCCTCGTGGAGTCTTTGAATCGAACAACTTTGGTTTCGACCACTGGGGGGGATGAAGGACAGTGTCGGAGGAGCGAGGATAGAAGTCATGGGGCAAGTAACATCGGGGGATGGGGCTGCTGACGTTCATGATTCCTGTGGGTCGAGTCGATTCCCCGGGAGCCGTCCCCATCCTGGTTGTGCCGCGTTTTGAGTGTCTCCGAGTGCTGCTAGGTTCGTCCAACGGGTCATCAGATTCAGAGTCACTCGTGACCAGGAGGATTGCCCTAGCTACTTCATAGACGTCGAGGTAGTCGAAGTGTACGCCGGCAGGTTGACGAGTGTTTTCAGCAATGAGCCTAGCCTTCATTGCAGAGCGGTCCTTTTTGTGGAATCCCGCCAGAAGATCTTGTTGTGTGCGTCGATAGTTAGTCGCCGAGAGTCCAAGAGAGGTTGACTTAAGAGCATGAAACGCGGTAGTATTGGAGCACGTCGTCCTCACTTCTCATGCGTAGCTTAGAAGTCGCCCGAGCAAAGTCCTTTAGTTTTTCTTCAGAGTGTCGCCTTTGTGCTGATGAACCGGCATAGAACCTCATTAGCTCGCGTCTCAAGTCCCTCCAGTTGCCAGTTAGTAGCCGTCATGAGATTTCCAGTGATCCCGAAGCTCTCGAGAGAAGTAGCGGGTGATCGTTTGTGCTTTCTGACGGTGGTTAGGCCACAGCTGTCAGCATATTCTTCGTATTCGTTGATAAATCTTCAATGGATTCAGTAACCGATCCTGAGAAGAGAGGTGCCCGACTAGAGCGAGGAGGAGGCATAGCAGCAGGACCAGTCTGAGATCGTTGCGTAGCGGGCTGAGACATTGCGGGGGTTGCGTGGGGAGTTTTGCGAGTTTTGACTGTCTGGTGCCTAGGCAGGAGCAGTGGGCGGAGAGGCGCTGCCAAGTTGGTCGATTGTTGTCCCAGGGTTGGTGGGTCCCAAGATGCTGCGGCGGGAGGAGGAGATTCTGAGTCGGTACTAGTATGTATAGATGAGTCTGGGCTTAGGAATTCCAGATTGCCGAAGTCGGGGGCTGGCAGCGGTGCTTCGTTGTCAGCCATGTTGGGTGTTGTGGAGTGTGCGGGGGTGGTTAGCGGTGCGGAGGTGACGGCGTGCGAGGTTCTAGTTCGGATGGCTGCATCAGGAAAGATCCATCTGCTTGAAATGGCTTAAAAGTCCTTAAAATGGCTTTTTAGCGTTCCAAGAGCTCCCAAGTTGAATAAGCCATATTTTTTTGTTTTTTGTTTTAAGCATAACTCAGGCAATTCTTATCCAATTTGCATACTTGAGGGCTCATTCAAATCGCATGAAGAAGGCTACGTCATGAATACATAGAACCTGCAATAATCCTGCATTTCACCATTTCAAGCTAAATTAAGAGGAAAAAAGCAGATGGATCTTTTGCTGATGTGAGCGATGAGCCGTAGAGTCGGGGCAGAGGCGGGCGCAGAATCGGGTCAAGGTTGTTGGTAGATGGCTGGGTGACGGTTCGTGGAGTCGGCGCAGGGATGGGCAC
>WTXE01000509.1:0-16389 GCA_022496225.1 Russula aff. rugulosa BPL654 | reverse complement strand
GGTGGCTGCACGTTTCTTCCGCTTGCAGTGCTCGATTCCCAGTCCAAGCCCCTGGGCGAAGTGAACCACTCAAACCAGCGATCCATATGCTTCGCCATCCATGATCCATATCGCAAATCGCCCTTGTCAGGTTGTCTTCATGTCGAGCTTTACTGGGAGGGATGATACTACCATGCCCCTCCGTCAGCCTCTCGTCGGAGTCGTCGGCTATACGTATGGTCAAGCAAGAACAAAGTACCTACGCATAGGCCTGAGCTCAACACTAAGATAGAGATATCAATCATAACGAACAAGTAACCATATGGAATATTTTATTAGAAATACAAGAGCGCGCTCAATGAGGGCCTTGGATTGGCGCTCGGACTGGGCACTTCCGAGTCAGAGGCATTGGGTGTTCACAGTGGCGCTTAAGAACGCTTAAGCACCGAAATCTTCAGCTTAAGCGGCACTTAAAGGCAACTGAGGCATTAGGGAAGTTCACAGTTGCCCTTAAGTGCCGCTAAAGGCAGCAGGCTGAATATTAGCGCAATCGTGAAGCAAAGACAGACTTAGACAGTCAAATCAGTCCCCAAATAACTTTAGGCCATGAACAGTAATACTAGCAGACAGTGAAGATGCACGAGAGTCAAAGCATAGCAGGATCAGCTGGAACTGTGCACACACGAAGATGATGTCGAAGAAGACTCAGAAGACTCTAAAGATTGCAGAGCACTACTGAGGAACTTAATACATGAAACAGGTACACGACTAGGTGAGAGCGCGAGGCGTGGGGCAAGTTGCATTTGACACTAGAGGGCGGATTAGCAAGACTGAAGAAAGGGAAATGAAGAGGGCGTGCAAGGTACAACAGAGCTGTCAGAGATAAGGGAACTAAACATGAAAGGAAAGGAAACTCGTGTAGGTAGGAATGATGTACAGTCTACCTTGGACAAAGAGAACAGATGATTAACCAAAGAGGAATATACAAGCGTGCAGGTAATTGTGAGGTAGACATGAGGTCAATGGAAGGCATCGCCGAGGGCCCGAGGTCCAAAATCCGGCAAATACAAGATTTACGGTATCTTCAAAACGCATCCTTCATCCAATACATGGTACTTTACCGACGCTGATCACGGCCAAGGGGTAAAACAAGATCGCACAAAGCCAGCCAGATTCGTCATCAATCGCGACTTGCAGGAACGTGACGGGGTCGATGATAGGCAGCGATAACGAAACCGTTCAGCCGGATCGTCCGTCAAAGCTGCCAACACCATTCGCATGGAAGCCCTTTCTTTCTCCCATGCGTCTGCCAAATTACGAAGCAGTCTGAGGCTGAACCCATCTGGGAGCGAGTCGGGGAGACTATCCGCGACTACCACCCAGTTTGAGACGATCTTGACCAGAGCGTTCAGCCCCATAGCCGTCTTCTGTTGTAGAGAAAGGACTTGTTTATATCTAGAGTCGAACTCCCGTGTGCCTTATGAGTGGTGAGTAGAGAATGTATAAACGCGTTTTTTGTGTCAATACTATGGGTCAGACATCTACTTGAACGGAGGACGGACCTTGGCATGGGGCGTCATTCTCAGCCGAAACGACCGGAGCCTCTGTCTCAAGCGCCATGGCACGCTCCAGAAGGCCGGTCGAAGACCTTACGCGAGAGAACGCAAGATGGTTATGGTTTATGAGAGGGGCAGACGATGCGGCGACCATCTCCCCGAATTCCACACAGCGACGGAAGAAGGTAAGACATAGCTCCTTGTTCTTCACTAGTTCGTACTTGGCTCGAAGGATAGGAACTAGACTTATGTTCGAGTATTCTACGGAAGCGCTTTCCTGGATTCTCTGCAGCCATCCCTTGAGCGTGTTCAAAGCAGGGAATAACGAGGAAGCTATCGCCCCGAGGTCAGCTCCCTGTCTGAGGTAAATAACAACAACAATGTGAAAGGGCAAATGGACGAACGGAGGAACCTGGACGGTTGTCGTGGAGTATATTCCAGATATCGCCACCTTGTTTATTAGCCTGAAAGAGTTGGTCTGTTCTCCGTCAAGAGCGATGAAGCGAAACCATACCTTCCAGGATTCAACTGTTTGTTGGAGGCTTGCCTTGAACTTCCGCCACCGCTCGACATCACCAGGATCAACATGACGGGTCCGGAATGCCGTGTCCGCACGGCATACCTCATCCTTCCAGAACTTGTCCAATTCCTTGTAACATCGTCTAATTTCGCGGAGAACAAACTCTACCTCCCTGAACAGGTCAGATTCTGCTGGAAGTAGCTGTTTAAGTGCTGATATTCATTGTGTCAGTATCCTACATCTGGAAATAACGAGAGGGTTGCCTTACCTGTCTCGCGAATACTCTTCATAACATTCGTCGTTCCTGATTCGTAGGACTTTCGTAGATCGTCGGCCTTGTAATACAACGTCTTTGCCATGTCCAATCGCTTCTCTAGCTTGTCAAGGAAGGAGCTCTGCAGTTCAATCTCGGCAGAGATGTCGAGCAAATATCGATTGGCGTATTCCTCGGTGAGCTGCAGAAACTCAAAGTACCGCTGTTGTTGCTTCTTGAAACTCGTGCGCAACGAGGCTACCTGTCTGTAGAGCTGGCGCCTAAGGTCCAAGGGGGTGGCAGAGGCAAGTTCCTGAAGGCGGTCAATGAGATGGGAGAGTTTGTCCATGTTCTTGAGCCAGGATGACAGCGTCGGATCCATTGCTGTCATACGAGTGTCTACTGGCCAAGAGAATCAATCAGATCATCGCAGGGAGACGTGTGAGTAATGGCGCACCGCACAATAGCTTGTTCTTGGGTTTGGTTATGATTACAGGCCCTGTTTCCTTTGGTTTGGCGTGCAAATGTGAGGGACGATTAACAAGGGGCGGGGCGAGGAATGTGAGTATGGTGTTGTGTATGGGTGAGGTGCCATGTATGGATATTGCGTGTGTGAAGGGTCCAGAAGGCGATTTGTTGCAGGAGGCCTATAGAGGAACGGGATTGGTGTGGGGAATCGCCTGATAGAACACAAAAGGAGTGAGACGAAAGGTTTGGGCAGAGGATGGATACTAAATGTACCACAAACTCCAGTAGGCTGCGGAGGCCATCGAGAATGAGGAGAAGGCATGTCAGGCCAAATGTCAGGGATAAACGTCTGCAAGGCGTCATGGAGGGCTGCATCCTTTGCCTCGGACGTGAGTCCCTCAAAGGCTAGAGAGCCAGTTGTAGTCGAAGGATTGTATGAGGTCGCTGTTCGGGGAATTGGTCGATAACGTTCAACCTGACAACAAAGACGACTCACTTCTATGGTCGGACCAAGCGGAGGGTTCGAAAAGCCCGCCCTCGTGCGTCTGCGGGGAACGATCATGTTCTGAAGATGTGGCCCTCTCATCGGGGGGATTAACCGTGGAAGATGCGGGAGAACCCTGATTCTGGCTATCACGCTGCCGCCGGGCTTTCTGTCGCTCATTCTGTGAATTGGTATCAGGTAAGTTTGTTTCCCACAGAAGAACCAAAGGGATACTCGCCTGGAACAGACCTGAAGTTGATGCGATCGAGAGATCAGTGAGACGAGGAGGATCAGGAGATTGAAACTCGCCTGGACTTTCGAGCACTCAACCAATCGACCGTCCTACTTCTTCGCGCATGGCCGTGGTGGGAAAGCGGGACTGAAACAGATGGAAATGATTGACTGGGTTAGTCGAGCAATCGGAGGTGCATACCTGAGCGAGCAGGGCATGAAGCACGGCAGATGGTGAGGTGTAATGAGCGTGCGTGTTCTTTCTTATATATGGGTTGCGGTTGGGAGTGTGCAAGTGTTGAAGGGATGCGCTGTGTCCGAGTATCTTCTCCCCACCCGCCGGGTATTCTGGGCACTTGACTCGCCGTTGTGTCCCACGTCCGTCTCTGTGTCGATGCCATTTGACGAGCATCGGAACACGATCGCGCGCCTTGATCTGAGTGTCAACGTTTCATATATGGGAGGCGAGAAGGGGAGGAGGAGGGGGAAAGGGGAGATGGAGGAGGAAGGAGAGGTAGATATTAATTGGTGTGGGGAGTGAGACCGTGAAGGAAGGGAGTGAGATAAAATGAGAAAAAAGACGAACGAAAGTAATGGTCTGCTCCGTCCCAGCGAGCAGAATTGGCGGTGCTGCTTGCCAATGACTCGGAGGAGAGGGGGCATAGGTTGTCGGCACATGTAGCTACTCGCTGTCCGCCTATCTCTTCCCATTTATGTACCGTTCTCTTTTCTTCGCCCTCTAACTATCTCGTGTCTCTTACCCCTCGACTACACGCTATGCTCAGAGCGCGACGTACAGTCATCCACCTTTTCCCGGCATGTAAAACTCTACTTTGCCTTCTGTGAGACTCAGTACCCATCAGGACAACCTCCTGCACTAGCGATAATGAACAGCTGTTTTATACTGTAACTGGACTAATATATGCACGATAATTCAAAGATAATTCATGCTAAACCATCGCTAATTTCTGCTCGCGAGCAATAAACGACGATTTTCCTGATGCTGCTCAGGTAGCAGACGTTAGGGGATCGTGGTATACTGTGCGTAAATGATGAGGGCGAGGTATATTATAAGGGATGTGACGGTCAAGAAAAGCTGAGGTTGAATGAAATACGTGTTGACTGAACCTTATACAGTGCTGTTAGTGACACCTACTGTAGTCACCTCACCCCGTATCATCACTCTCTCGATCAAGGTACGACGAAAAGCGGCGCCAATAATCCAAAGCCCAGAAATGTTTGTTCAGTACTGTATAGGTGTCATCCAGGTGTAGACCCGGGTCGGTCCGAGAGCGGGATCCTATCAAGAACCGGCGTCATGCGCCGCAGGATCATCTCCAATCCACGCGAGCGATATCCGCGCTCGCGGGCCTCGAACTCAAGTCTCCCAACACGGCCCCAAAGCCCCGCGAACGCATCCAGAAGCTCGCTCGCTGCACCCGCAGGATTGAGCTTGTTCACCAAACCCAGCGTCGTGTACAGTAGCTGATGTCGGTGCCGGCAGCTACTGAGCGGCGTACGTGCCCCACAGATGTTGCTTCGGCAGTAATAGTAGTGGTTGTGACGACGTGCATCCCACGGGCAAGAGGTCCGCGGCGTCTTGCTCACGTAGTCCTCGAGCGTATTCTCCAAAAGGTGAATAAGGATTGCGAGCATAACGCTATCGGCGCGATTCATCCATGCCTCCACAACAGTTTCCGGCACGCCTAAATGCATTGCTAGCGCACCAACACCAACACCAACACCGTTCCCACCTGCTGGCGGTGGTCCAGGAGGAGCTGTCGTGAAACCATGTCTCCATGCTGCAAGCACGGCTGTGACGCAGTGGCCCGTGAAGGCGATGTCCCTATGCGTATCTTTAGCCATGGTCGTGGCCGCATTCCACGCTCAGACGATGTAAAGAGTGGATCGCTTGAGAAGAGGGTAGTATCTAGCACCGCTGCGCGAAGGTGTCGGGTGATGGTCCCTGGAAGGCAATGGAGCGCCTCGAGGCAGACCATGCGACGCTTACGCTCTACGTTAGATGTCGGGGGTGCGCCTGGTTCCGTGCCACGCGGGGAGAGGAGATCGAGGATGCGCGCTTCAAGAGGGGAATCAAGTCCTTCGTAGTGCGTTAGGTGCTTGAGCGCCTCTCTGGGTGGCTTCACAGTGGTCGAACGGTAGTATCCCGGTATGGCGGCCACGAACTCCTCCAGCTCGTGGTCTTCGTCGAGCGCATCGATGGCCCAAGACAGTGCACGGGAATCCATTTCTGTCGGCTGACTCAATGCAATAGCTTCACGGCTACGCGAGAGACCCTGACGGAAGCGTCTAGAATGGTCATCCAGCTTGAAGAGAATGCGGCCGTACAGCTTCCAGACGACGATACCCGTGTGCTCATACATGAACTTGACAAGACGCCGCAACAAATCGAGACTGATGAGTAGCGTCGTTTGCTGGAATATCCAAAGAAGGGTTGTGAGTGGGGTCTGGTATGGCGAATTTGGGTAGATGAGAGGAAGCACTGTAAATAAAAAGTATGCTGACGTTCCGACGACGACGGCAGAGAGAAGGGAAAACGCGACGGTATGATTGATATTGATCAAAAAGTCGATCAAACCACCAAAGAATAGGAACACCGAGACATGGAGAAGGGCCGGGAGGGCCTCGACAGCAACCGGAAGACCGAATCGCTCGATACCTTCCGCGAAAAAGGTTCGTATCCGAGCACGCTTGTACGGGGCGTACCAACGCTGAGAAGTTTGGAGATATCGGCGCACCCACTGTTGCATTAGCGTGGCCAAAAGGGCGCACGTCAAGCTTAGTACGAGGCTGATGAACCATAAGATGTTCACGCGGATGGTCGAGGTTGATGGTTGAAAATCCTGGCCTGGCAGGCCGGATGGGATGGAGATGGAAGAGCCACTGGAGAGGGCAGCGAGTTGTTGTGAGATCTGGGAGAGGAGAAGAATGACTGTGTCGCTTGAGCTCGGCTGCAACTGCTTATAGCTCTCGATGAGGAACGCCGCCACAGTAGCAGAGAAGAGACCAGTCTGAGATATTTAAAGCAAGTCAGTGGCGCCAAGGAGAGTATAGTCCAACGACATACAAAGACGAGGATCCCTTCCGTATCTCCTTTCCAGCTCTCTGACTGCTCCTTATCAAATTTGTCCGCCTGCGCAAGGTAGACAGAGAATATCTTGTCGGAAGGGTCGCCATAGTTCCCTTCATCGCTGTTTGGGTGTGCAACGCCTGCCGAAGTATCCGTCTCTGGCACAGCGGGGGGAGGGAGAGGAGATGGAAGACGCGAGGGGCCTAAAAGTGGTTGGATATTGGCATGGTGAAGAGCAGCGTCGAGGGAGTAGCTTGGTAAATGAAAGCTGGGACCGGGATCTGAGGATGGTTGATTGGTGCTTCGGGTAGGTTGTGGAGTGGCTGTGAACTAAATGTCAGTTGATATTTGACAAGGCGTGAGATGACGAAACCTAGTCCACGTGTTCCTAGCTCAATATCTGGGCTGTGTGAACGGGGGGCGTCCGTCATCATGCTGATGGGGTAACTTGGAGCTTGAATAGCTTGAATCTTGAGAATCGAACGGTGAAATGGTGAACTATGCAGCTGAGCTCCGACCGCTATTCATTTGGCGGAAACCATGACGAATTCGTACGGGTCTCTCCAACCAGTACTAGTGCCAGTGGTCCGCTCCAACGCATTCGTACTATTTCCTAACATAAATAACGTTCTGTTCCTCAGTGAAGCATGAGAACTGTCTCGTTTCAGGCAATCGCACCTAGCCTTATTCAATTGAGGAACGTGATCGCGTGATCGCGTGATCTCCTCGTTTTTCTCCCAGGCCTCAACTTTGCTTCAACTGCTGAAGCGCTGAAGCGCTGAAGTTTCATGGTGGCCGTGCACCGAGCTTCTCTGCATCATCCATTCCAAAGAGATGCCAATGTCATCGTGAATGGATGTCCCTCGCATTTGTTTGATGGCGAAAGTTTGACAGGGAAGCTTCAAAGGTCAACAAATCGGTGCTCCGCTCTCGCAGTGGGCGCAAGTTGTGTACTGTCCAGGTTCAATTACTAGTAAGGGGTTTATTGGGTCTGAGGCAGCGCTGTGCCTTATCTCCCACATTGACCCCCTTCCTCTCTTCCCTACGTGCATTGAGAGCTTTTTGACCCCCGTGGCTACCGATGGCTGATTACGATATCTATCGCGAACAGCTTTCGATCAAATATCCTACGTACGGACATGCTCTGTGGCAACCGAGTCCATCAAACCCGAATAACCCTGTGGGAATCGGTGACGTCGGATTCATACGCAATGGCAAATTCCACCGTCTTTTCAATACTCTGATTTCTGCAGAAGATCAATCCAACGTACCAGAGCATTATGAACAACTCGTCCCCAAGTTCTCGGATCATATTAGCGAGGATACTCTAAGTTCCCATTATTACTGTTCAGATGGAATCAGTGTGGAGCCTGAATCAAACGTTCATGCTGCAAGGTAATTGTGATTCATGGTCTAATATCCCGTCGTTGATATTATCTCAGCCCAGATGATTTCGAAAAAGTTTCGTTCTCAAACTCGAGGAGGCGAGGTGCAGTACTGTCCCTCCCAGTGGATGCTCGACGCAAAGATACTCTGGCCAAAGGTGATTTTAGCGAGTGGATAGTGAATCATATCGATCACTGCTTTGCCCTTGCCGAGGGGCTTGGACTGGGAATTGAACGGATGGAAGAGATTATCCTGGTTACTGGCTGTGATCATACGAGATCTTGGACCAACGTTGCTTTCTTCGGAAGCCAGCTTGATGCACAAGCATCATTCCGGTTTAAAGTCGTCCATGGTCCTCCCGTTAGTATCGACTGGCAGCCCTCTCCCGAACCTGTTTTGGGGGCCGTGGTACACCGGGGGCCTGGTGGAACAGTACGTTGATGCTCCATTTCCTAAGTTATCCGACCACTACAGACAACTTCGGCATGACTTTCATACCCACTAGAATCTACCTGAGGATCAATGCGTTTTCATCCGAGGGTTTCGCGTCGCTCGTACCTTCTGGAAATTGCGGAAGCATCTTAAAGCGGCGGCAGGCCCTTCTTCAGATGAAGAGGGCTATGACTCTGAGCCAGACACTGAAGTTGTATCAATACCAGCAGTCTCAAAGGTACAGGGCTCTGCTGAACTCTTCTCCGCCTTCCTCTGAGGTTTCAAAGTATCGGGATCCTCTTCACATATTACAAGACTATATCGCCGAGGTAAGTCCCGCAGTCCTTGTGTTTTGTCATTGCCCCGTACACGCGCCTGATCTTGATGTGATTTATGCAGCGGGCACCTGATTGCGACATGTTTCTCGTTCATGACGATGACTTAGTAGAGATTGATGGACTCGGCGATGGCCGTGATGCTGTGAGTGGACTTTTGATTGGTGGTCGTACTATCTTTATCGTATTGTCTTTATATTGGCAGTTACTGGAAACCCATGGGTCGGAAGTGATGATGGATCACCTCCGGAATTGCAATATAAAGATACATAATGTTTCGTACGGTGAGCTCCCAACATTGACATCACAACTTTAATTCCCATGGGGGCGTCCACCCAAAAAGAATCGTCCTTGAGTGATAGTTGTCCAAACACAAAGAAGTCTGTTATTAGTTTGGCTATGCTTCCGATGACGTTCCAAATCTGGAGTAGGTTATGCGTTCTGTGTGGAGTTCTCTCACCTGACTTGGTCACTCGTGATAGACACGGCACCCCCATCCCCTTCTGTCAGGGTAGTAGAAAACACACCTCGCAGGCAGCTTGCATCCCCCAGTCCTCAAAATCAAGCTACATCCACCATCTCTCCTTCCCACCCGCATCCTTCTGCCCCGTCTCCTATGGAAGCACTACAAGAACCTCAAGTGGACAAAAGTCTCCGTTCCGAACATTTTGCACTGTGTCCGTTCCCGTCTGGCGACGAACCTTCTCCTTACCCTCACAAATTCGTTCACCCCTACACCAGTGGGTACACCAACAGTGCGGACACCGTGAATTTAGCGATCCACAGACGTAAGTCGCTCACAACTAGTAAACTTTATCTATTTGCCCCCTATCAAAATATATAGAAATCCGCCCTCCCCAATTCTCCCCAACCTCACTGATACTCCCTCTTGCAGACGATGCTGGGAGTAAGGTACATTTTCCGGCTTCGTCAGGCCTGCCACCAATTTTTAATATTAGGACTTCGCCTCGGCGTCACCGTAAGTCCTGGACTCGGATTTTTTCAATACAGATGGGGCTAACTGATACCCACACCACCACTAGCAACAAACAGCCTACCTAGCGCTAGTCCTGAAAAGTGCCTCATCCCAGATTGCACATACGACGCAGACTACGACCTTTCTGAACAAGAACAGACGGAATACTGTGGACTGGGCCACGAGCTGTGGGTTTGTTTTGGCTTCGATGAATAGTCCCATTTCCTTAACGCAGTGCATCTTCAGGCTAGCCGTGTCAACTGGCCTGATGGCCTCCTGCGTGATGTGTCTGAGACGCCCACGTCGCACAGGTGAGCGTGTATGTGGCCGTACTTGTCGAGACAAAGAACGTCATGGTGGTCAAGTCCACGGATCGTACTATGGTGTATCCGTTGTTCGCACGGAACCCCGAAGCTAGGCTGGCGTAATTACGTTACTGTTTTCCGTTTCGCACTACAGTAGTCCTATCGGTCCATTCTTTGTAAATTACTTATTTTGCTTGAGATACCAGTGATTGTGCTTGTCAAGTCCAAGGATCGTACTATGGTATATCCGTTGTTCGCCACTAACCCCGAGCGAGGCCGGCGTAATTATGCTGCAGGTGTTGGTTAATTAGAACAGTTGTAGTGTGTACGAATCATCATCATCACTATCACTATCCCATCCCATCCGGGCATATGCAAATGCCCACAAATATACAAGTCTGAGAGACGTCGCTCGATCGCAACATTCCCGGGGTCTACTCTGTCCCCAAAAATGATAGAACCTCAGCATTCTGTAGATACGAATTGTCATGCAAATCCACTGATATCTTTGTACTATCTTCACTGCATGTACTGTAGTACACCGGGTGACCTGAGTTTCTAAATTATGATTGAATAGATATTTAAATTATGTACAGAAGCTGTTGTACGTTACTGTGGGGTGAAATACCGGGTTCTGCCGAGACCACATACTGTATCTCTGAAATTGCACACTACAGTAACTTATACAAATGCTGATATAAATGCTGCCACTAGCAGGCTCACGGAAATCACAAGGCAAAAACATCCTCTTCTCCACTTTTCTTTTGAGATCCTTCAGGTATTGCTATATAGCATTGTACCCATAGAGATCAGACCAAAGGTGTTACAATCTCTTAGAAAACAGCATTGCAACTCCCTAGTCCGACTCCCCTTGTTTTACGACACGTGATAGTAGTGCAATGGGAAAACTCCGATTGGTTGCGGGTAAATCCGGGGTGACCGGAGGAGTGTTGACCCGCAACGCCGAACGCTTTAAAAACTAAAAGTGACGTTCGACTCCTCCGCATCCTTTTTTTCCAGTTAGCTCTACTTTTCCTTCTCGGTCACGCCGTTCAGCAACAATGCCATACGCTCCAGGTGAGTAATATGAATGATCCGAGTTCTTGGGAGTCTGTTCTCATACATACGTGTATACTATAAGGTGACGCGAAGACCGGTGCTCAGCTTTTCAAGACGCGCTGTGCTCAGTGCCATACTCTCGGCGCGGGCGAAGGTCACAAAGTCGGACCTAACCTCCATGGGTGCGTCCATTACGCGCCATCCGTTCCCAGTTGCGGTGCGCGGCCCGCTGATGTTCGCCGTGACGTGGCAATAGTTTGTTCGGTCGGCACACGGGCCAGGCAGCAGGTTTCAAATACACGGAGGCGAACCAGAAGAAAGCTGTCGTCTGGGGCGAGAATACGTTGTTTGAGTACCTTGCGAATCCTAAGAAGGTATGCGCCGCAGCTGTATGCGTTGTGCGTGCAAATCTCGCTAATGTGTGTTTTCTGTTCTGTGCACGCTCAATCAAGTATATTCCTGGTACGACCATGGCCTTTGCTGGTTTCAAGAAGGAGAAGGACCGTAACGATGTTATCACCTACCTCAAGGAGGCGGTTCGTTATTTTCAGGTCTCACTGTTCCCGCCGTTTGACTGACATTTCCCTCCACAGACTGCGTGATTCTTCCTTGGTCCCAGGATAAAAATGAGACAATTCTCGTCTTACCTATGTTACACTTTGTCGGGATTTAGTATTAATAGATGTCTCAGTTCCGTAGCTAGAGCGATCTCCCCCCACTCATTACTCCTTGCATAGAATGTCTGAGCTATCCGCTTAGCAAACATCCGTGGACACCTTCGGGTCAGTACTCTACGTGTGATTCGGAATGTTGAGCAAGACTCGGAGTTCGGAACGTCGGGAGTCAGAAAGTTGATGATGACCTTCGGATGACTAAGCTGTGCACCTTGTCTCACTCTCATGGACGACCTCACTGTCGAAGACGAGAAGAAACCTTTTGATGAGCTGGGAGTTCAAAATGATGACGACTCGCAACCAGACCCCGATGAGCACCTCATGCTCGAATCAGGTCATGGCAGAGTCTGGCTTGTCAAAGTATGTAAAAATTACTCTTTCGACGTGTTCTCAGTTCTGTGTCCCAACAAAACCCCCCAGATCCCAAAATTTCTGATGGAGCGTTGGTCAAAGTTCGATGCAGAGGGAGTCGACTGGCTAAGATCCGTATATACAAGCCACAGAGCGCAACACCGCGAATCGTCGTGTTTGTACCACCAGAAGACGGCAACGGCAGCGATGGAGACGAAGACATTTACGAATTGGACATGGTCAATCAGAACGTGGAGAATCAAATCGTTGTTGCTGAGCGCGCGAAAGCTCCATCGGGCACGGGACGGGCCCGCACGACCATTATGACGGGACAGATCAAACACGAATGTAATCTGCGTCCGCGCATGACAGGGCGATACGAGCGCCGTCTTATGGAGCGTGGTGCTGCCGCTAATGAGAGATCGATGCGCGTTGGGTTGATGGATGGGGCTCGTGCCGGGCGCGGTGGTGGAAAGATGCTCAGCAGTGGTGTTACGTCTGCGGCTGGTTTCGCCGACATTGCGGTAAGTAGAGCATTTCTGTCTGTTCTATCTCCTCTTCACAGCAGGTGTGCCATTTTTTTTTCAGCGCGCAAAGAACAAGCCGGCAAAGGGCCAGAACGAACGCATGACGCGTATGCCTCGCAACCAACTGCTCGATGCGCTCTTTGCACTCTTCCGCGAGCGCGAGCAATGGCCCATCAAGCTCTTGCGTGAGAAGACGCAGCAGCCGGAGGTGTACTTGAAGGAGGTGTTATCCGAGATCGCGACCTTGCATCGCAGTGGGGAGTTCAATGGTACTTGGGAGCTCATGCCAAGCTTTAAAGGGGATGGGGTGGGTTTGATTGTTGTCGTGATGGGGTTGCAACGAGCTGACTTTCCTTCTCTTTATGCACAGATCAAGGCGGAGGGCATGTCGCAGCTGTATGCGTCTCAACCGTCGAACGCGGATGCATCGATGGATGACTACGATGATGAAGAGGATGACGAGGATGATATGGAGGAGGTCATGGAATAGGACTCTACTCTCATACCATGCCCGATTTACTTTCATTTGTATCATCACTATCGTATTGTACAGTCGTAGTTCACGCGTTCACGTTTGACTGCTCTCACTCTCATTCACACCCTTACCCCACTTAAACCGTCACACCCGCTTTGCCCTTCAAATCGTGTCGATTTGTTAATAGAGACACCAATTGCGTCACGCTGCCGGAGGTTCGATAACGTGCGTGGTATGGGAGAGAGTAGGAGTAGGCGCAACAAGAGTCTGCAAGACTGATCGCTGTTTACGTCAACATGAGAAGACGGTCGAGAGTCTGTCACGCGGCCCTCACAACACAATTCCTGATTCCTGAGACTTGCATCTTCGTCAATACGCCAATGCCTGTGAACGTCGAAATCGAATCTGTCTCCGGAGATCACTCTGTCGACGTCTCGACTCGACGATGACGACGGCCGCAACTTGCAACTCGTCGACGGCCTTCGCAAATGGGGCTGTCAGAGGGTAGTACGGAATTTTACCCTCGTGCTTGTTGCTTTGCATTACTCACCATCGCAGAACGTGCAGGCACCATCGCTCAATAATGCCAAGTCATCTTTCTTTCTCGAAGAAAGCCTGCTCCGGATGTTTCGTGGACTACCGTCGCCGCAGCCGCCGACCACATCAACTCTTAATTTCAAGGCAAGGCCGGAAAATACGTTCTTGCTACGGGAAGCGACCAGACCATCTTCCCTGCCATCAAGACAGGTCCCTATCGGCCCTATCTCTCATACGCTCAGCCCCATCCTGAAGTTTGTCACGTCCTCCGACGTGTTCAATTCCTGAAACGGGTGAAGATTCACGCTGGACTCTTGAGTACTCGACTCTTTGATCTATGTTTTGTTTTGATATATTGTCTTCAAAGGAGCTTAAACACTATGGACGGTATCTCTCGTTCCCTTGGATGAAGCGAATGGTCTCATGACTCGGATTTTCTTCGAACGAGGCCTATCGCAAGAACCTCCGTCTTTATATTAATACCGACGGCAACTACAACGCTGGTGCTAGGGCTTCTTGGAAGTCATATCGTTTTGAACTTGATCAGATCTTCTCTGAGTAGCTCCCAAGCTCGAGATCTCTCAGAGTCCTGGTCAGGCTATGGACACAAGCTCATCCCGCACTCTTGGAGGCAAACCTAAATGAGTTCACCGATGCTGTTATGTGGTTGTCGTATTTTTTTTCTTCTTCCACAGGTGACATGTTGGTTTGAGCCGTTCATCATTGCCAGGATTGCAATCGCGCCATACCATTCTACGACCATTCTACGACGCCACACTCGTCCTAAGGCGTCGCGCTCGCGAGCGATTGTCCCGTGAGGAAGTCCAGAAACTGGAGGTCTCCTGGCGAGCCGATTGTGTGACTACGTTTACCACCATTTTACCTCACATGCATTAGCTTCTTACGAGACGAACCCCCGCATTCAGCTTTTACAGCGCCTGCGGTCTATTTAGCTAGAGAAGATGCAATTAGGGATAACACGCGTCATAGATAATGTCTCGGACTTTGACGCTGCGTCCGATTCCGATTCTGAAGACGGCGATGGTGATGGCAATACGTCTTCAGATTCTGGCTCTGGCGCCGGCTCGGTCTGTCGTCCGCAGCAGCAGAGGAAGCCGCCCTCGTAGAACGGGTGAAACGGGGGGCGGGTTGCTTGCCAGTGATCACGACGACAGAGTCACCTGGTGATCAGTCTACTGGCGGTGCTGATGGTGGCTCCTCTGATCGTGTGAGGGACGCTCTGGCATTGCATGAAGTTAGAGTGATGAAGATCTATCGTTCACGATTGTCCTTATAGGGGAGTGCCGCTGTGAGGTCAGATCGTTCGCGTTCTTTCTCCTGGGCAAATGGTCGGAATGGTCACGATTGTATTGCGATATCATGATCACGGCGAAGGGCATTTTCTGGGACGGGGTTGGATCGAGAATACTCGTGAGTATAAAACGGAACCAGCAATTTTCTGCCATTTGACAACCCTGCCCTTCCTTCAAGCTAACGCTGACTTGGATTTCTTCCTTGAGGGTAAAAATCTCTAGCCGTAGCGTATACGAAGCCGTACCAGTGTCAGTGTCGTGATCTAATACTATGATTGGTTCTTTAGTCAAAATTCCCATTGGCCAGCCGTGCCTGGAAAGAAATCCTTGGCCGTGCGACACCACTCCTATACTGACGAGTCCAGTCCCCATAGAGTTAAAATCAGGTGACACGCGCGCTCTATGTGCTACGATGACTTCCTACCATCACATCACCAGAGTACCGGCGCCCCGCCGAAACCCACTAACCTAGCTCAGAGCATTTGTGAACAGGGTTAAGAACATGTTGATTGCGGTGCCACAGGTGGCTGTGGGTAACAGCCAGCTGCATCGCGTGCCAGTGCTCCAGTTGCCGATGCACGTGTGAACTCGTGCCAGTGGGGTTCGGGGTGGTTTCTGTACTCTTTGATCTAAGGCCCACAAGTTCTGCGTGTACAATGCATTTTAATGTTCTTGTTCTTGCGTGTAACTGGGGAGAAATTTGGCATGTCGTCCGTTTCCTTTTCTTCTGAGTACTTCGGGTGGGCACTTACTGATATTAATCGGCCAGCAAAGAACGGCCACGAGGCCTCATTAATCAGTAATCACAGCCGTCAGGTATCTCTTCTTCCGTAAACTTCTTAATGTAGGGGCAAAAAAAACGCAGGACACAAGTAGAATGACGGATTGCAAATCTACACCCAGAATGCAACCCAAGGTCATGATATGGGCGATTGCGGTGTTAATTAATCTTTAGTTGGCCTCCAGATACTCAGAGAACAACAGGAATGGGGATGTCCCCGGACTAGTAAACCTGTACAAGTCCTGTAAGCTGTAACCCCGAGGAAGGGACGTGAAATGCGCCGTTATGCGCGAATGGTGTTGGTAGTGCAGCCTCAGGCTGCCAAACACCTCCCATGCGTGACCCTGCCCGTTGCGGGGCTGTCCCCGGGTGGATCAAATCAAAGGAGCAGTGCAGTATAGGTATAGCCAAATGCAATGCCCTATAGTAGTGGGGTGAGAAGTGTAGAGTTACTGTAGGGTCACTTAGGGAGAGAACAGATCAAGGAAAATTTCAACTGGGGCGATACGCATCGGACTCGGCAGTGCCAATACTGTGTCAATCACCTGCGGCGGGTTGTGTTAATTCTGATTCTGATGCACAGGATTAAACCCCGGGATTGGTCAACTGGCGTGATGACAGCGTGACATGAGATCTGATCGGGATGCACAGCCCCT
>WTXE01000508.1:0-16393 GCA_022496225.1 Russula aff. rugulosa BPL654 | reverse complement strand
AAACAGTCGCCCCTCGAAGTCTTTCAGAGCTTCATGTCCGAGTCCGAGTTTGACTCGGATGGAGCTCTTGCCGACACATTCTGCGTTCGCGTTGTCAACCAGCACCGTGACCACCTCGTCCGATTTTCTTTAAACCGACAGTGCATCAGTCTCGGCGCTGTCGAACATGTGTGCATTAGTTGCCCAAGGCTAGAAGAACTTTTCGTGGCCGTCAAATTTACAGAAATGGTCTATCTCCCCTTCTTTTTTGGGAATTTATTTACAGAAGGGTAATTAGGCACACCTTATACCAATACTTGCCCAGGCAACCCATCTACGTACAGTGCATATCGCTCCCGCAGGCCGACCGCTCACGTGGAATGCCTTTGAGTATGCATCGGACATCGTTCGCCAATGCAGTCCAACGATTTCCCTGGTCGGAATCGAAACGGATGTCTGGAAAGTAAGTTAGGTTTGCTCCGCCTAAACAGTAGTTTTTTTTCGTTAATTGTCCATCTAGGTGGAAAGACGTGTATCTACGGTGGAGGGTATCGTTCAGCTGGAACAGTTTCTTACCGAAGTCGAGAACTCCGATATACCAGAACGAATTCTCGTTGTCCACGCATAGTAGAAGTAAAATGATCATTACAATAATTCTATACTCATCGGATATTTTCGCCGCGCGGCGCACATCATAGCGTTATGCCCTTGTCGGCACGCGTGCGCCCGTTTGGGGAAGATGCAACGATTCACGACGCAAACCAACTCGACAGTGGCGAATTACAGCAGTTTATAGAAGGGAATTGAATGGGTGAGCGAACTTTGCAGCTTGATGGAGAAAGCGTAGCAACGAACGCATCGATTTGTCGATTTACGTCCATATTTCGATAAACGAATATAAATCTGTAACCAAGTTCAGTGCAGCGTGCAAATTAGTATTCTTTACGACACGCCATCACAGAACAACATGTCACAGGTAAGTACTGAAGTCTCAACCGTTGACACATTGTTCGGTGATGATGGTGTCGCAACTGACAGACGACAAGCGAGCACGCTACGCTTTTTGGGGACCTCGTGCTGTGACCCGAGGGTGACTCGAGAGGAAGAAATTTCGTTTGCAGGTAAAAGTCTACGGAGGTGGAGGGTGGAGTGGGACTATGACGTCATCGCGATTACGGCGTCACATGACCGACTCTCAGCAACAAACTCATTGGGTTGTATTCTAGGGCCCAACCTGACTCCCAGTCAACTATCGATATATTGGGATAAATTGTGAGCTATTATCACACATTAAATGGCACACAATGGCACATAATAGAAAATGCCTGTCATACTGTATTAATATGACATTACAGTCCATTACAATGCTTTACAAAACATTTTAATGTCTCTTAATGGCTATCAATTGATATGAAATCCAAGCTCTCATTCCATTCCGTTTTCGTACTTTACGAGACACTTTCCCGCTTTACTAGATTCCATCGCTGCACGAACAGCAGCGTGCTCGTCAATTCAGCAACAGCATTGATATTGATGTCCAGATTGAGTGTGCAAATTACTGAGATGCACGCATCGCCGAAAGTCAAGGTTGCAGCATGCGTGTGAGTTTGGAATTGGGGAATGGGACGCGGTCACTTCACCAAATGTTAGTACAACCTAAGACTAAGTTGGTTAATTTCACTTACTTCTTTCCCTTGGAGACACGTAAACTGGTCTCGACGAGGCAGAGACGGAGCCCCCTGACGGGCTAAGTAGCGTGCCAGGAACTAGCTCAGGGCTGTCTATAAAAGGTAAGACAGGCGTGAGGCCGCAATCTGGGGAACGGGGGCAATGGGGGAAATGAGGAGAGAAATTCCTACCACCAACGGCCTGTGAAGTGTTGGGGTTCCAATTGTTCTCAGCCTGGGATGTGTTGTGAGTGTTAGCAGACAAGAGAGCTTTAGCAACGAACTGTGACGTCAAGGATGGCCCATCGTTGGAGACTTGTTCCATCAGGGATAGGGTTGGGGAACCTGCGGACAGCGTCAATGTAGAACGTATTGGATTTTCCTCCAGCACAGGGAACTCACATGCTAAGAGGCAAAATCGTCGTGCAATTGTTCGAATAGTCCGACTAGCTAATGGCAGATCCATAAGCCCTAGCAATTGAAAAGAGAATGACGTGAATCGTACCCAATCCATTGTGATCCCTGGCTTCCGTCACATGCACTTAAGAGTGAATATGCGATGGTGTTGCACAGGCACAAGTCGCCGCCCTGAGTTGATGGTGGGCCAGAATGGTGGTATCCCGACTGAAGCGGTTGGACAGTGAGTGCTGGAAAAGATAAGATAAGATAAGGGAGTGATAAGGATCACGGTCGGCTCCAACATAAGACAAAACAAACGAGCAACAACTTACAGCCCGCATGGCATGTCGAGAACATGTACGCTGCAACTGTACACGGATTTTGCCCGAGAGAATTGAATGACTGAGGGAGAGCCACCAGGTAGGTTAAGAACCAAAGTATGCTATGTGGAAACGACAACATACGTACCCATATCCAGTCCGAGCTACAATCCAAAGCAGCGCATACATGCGACGGCATTGTCACTGAGGACGTTGATGATATTAGATCAAACTGTGGTTGGTGGGGAAATGGGAACTCGGTGCAATAGGCGAGAATCTGTCAAGAAATTGATGAGCTCAAGCATCCACGAGGACAAGCCGGCGGCGCTGCAAGGTCACCACATTGGAGGGGCGTGAGCGCCGCGAGTGCGTCGAATTGGGATACAGGGGAAGGTGGCGCAACAGCCTCGGCGGGAATACAGTAGCTCCTACAGTCCACATGGTGTGAGAAATTGGAGCGCTGGACGCGACCTCTGGCAGTACTGGGACAGGCTCGGAATGGGGGTATCCAGTGGCACGGTTTCTGGTAGTACAGGCGAGCGGCTGTAGAGCTGTAGAAGTGGTGGCTGTGTTCAGTAACTGGACGTTCGCCCAAGGGGAAGTGGCCCGAAGTGCATACGGGAGCGGAGAGGTTAGCGTGTGGGACAGTTGTGTGACCACGCCGCTCAGACCAGTGTAGGATCTAGGGATATGTGAGCGGTGGGAGGGTCGGGGCTTGGCTTGGTGTCAGTAAGTGTTGTTTGAGAGAGCGAGGGCCGCTGAGACAAGCTGGAGCGAGGTGGTGAGGTCGGGGAATAGGACGTGCAGTCGTTTTCGTCTTGAGAAAAATGGAATCAACACGGGAAGATTAAGGGCAGGCACTCCAGTCCGACTTGGCGAAATTTGTGTGTGTTGAACCAGGACTTTATTGCGAACGAAGCATGGAAAGTGGTGATCGATGTTCAATTTGATCAGGTTGTTGTGATTTTACAAAGGAATACAGTGGAAGATAATGGAAATAATTTCACGTAATTTCTCCCAATATATCGATAGTTGACTGGGCCTGACTCTCCAGGCATCTGCGCAAATTCCTGATTATTGTAAAAAGCAGAAAAAAAGTGATTTGCAAGAAGACATGAGAGCACATAATATATACGACGACGATTTGAAAGGGTGAAGCATCTCTAAAGACCCAGAATTACTCAAAAAATGTCCGACCCAGGGAGCAACACAGATGCAGTCATGCCCTCTTCATCATCCCCATCATCGCTGTGTTGGTCACCCAAAGCAGGTTCACGGTCATTAACGTCATAGCCAAGGTCATAGCCCCCCACATCACCTTTCCCGTGGACCAAACCCGCCGGTTCAGGTTCAGGTTCCGGATCTAAATCAGGCAAGAATGGGTCCATACTCTCCTGCCGCTGCAGAGCCTTCGTCTTAGGCTGCTGTTGTGCTTGTGTAGGGAGTGGTGGACGGTGCTGACGCCGCCCAGCTTCGAGATCGACGTGAAAATCAGTTGGGCTGAGCTCGGGCGACGACTCTGGAGAGACGATGCCCTCAACACGCTGGGATATCGGTTGCGGTGCGTGGGAAGTAGAAGGCGGAGCGGGTTGCGGGCGATGAACGCGCGTAGTCTGTTGCTGTCGCTGTTGTTGTTGCGGCTGCGGCTGCGGCTGACGTCGCGAGTTGTACTCAAACTATAAAACGTAAATTCTGAGCCATTGGGGAAAAGAGAAGGCGCGGATGCGAGCGTACCAGCTCGAATACCTCGGCACGACGCCGATCCCCCGTTTCCTTGTCAATACAGTAGCACAGATACAACGTGTCCGCACTTATTTCCGTGAACACAAGTTAGGGTAGGGGCATGAAGGAGACGGGGTACGACGTACGTGTCAGAGACAAGACCCACGCAAAACATGCCAACAAGCGCGGTGACAGTGCCTGCTAGGAGCGCAGCCGCGAGCGCTTGGTCCGGAGCCCCAAGTGTATGTGCAACGAATAGATACGTAGACAGCGCGAACGGCAGAGTCAAGGTCAGCGGGGCAATCCTCAATAGCGTCAGTGGGGCTAACGAAACGGTCAGAGCCAGTAAGACCTGGACGTATTAAGTAGCACTCACGTTCCGACTTGAAGGTTTTCCTGAACCGCCCTGCCCCGCTCTCCGTACCTGCCACAAGAGCCCTCGCACGACGCGCGCTGACCCAGAACCCCTCACCAGTGAGGCCGACATACACAAGCGCGTACTTGCTCAAACTCCCTGCCGCATCCTCGAGGTAGCCCGCTGCGAAGAGCAACGGCCCAGTGTACATGCGCAAGGCAATCGGGAGGTAAACCGGTACGCGCCGTAGGAAGACAGTGAATAAGAGAAGCATTCGCGTAAGTGTTAGGAGAAGACCGGCAAGCGCTATGCTGCCCAACGATGGCTGTAACGCGCGATAGAGGGCAGCATGTATGCGGTGGGTGTCCATCGGAGGTGGCGGAGGAACCGCAGGACTGCCATGAATGAAACATCAATCACGGTGAATACTGTTAGACCATATAGACCATATAGGGCGGAATTAGACTTACTCCACAAAGTACCAAGCTGCGATAACTGCAGCTGTTGTCACACGCAATGTACCGCGTGCAACTGCCCATGTCCAAAACCATAGCGAAATTGTCGCAAAAATCCCCCAATTAGCCCATCCGTGCAAATGCCACTCGGATCCTGAACTGGGGCGGTCAGCGTATCCGGCGAGGAGTAAACGAAAGGTAAGTGTCAGGAAAGGGATGGACACAAGGAGAGCAGCAAGTAGGACAGTGGGCGATAAAAGTAGCAAAAGTGGGTGTGATGAGAGCAGTTGAGTCGTAAGTGTAAGGGTTAATGATGTTGAATGGATCTTCTGTGGCAATGTTAAGAGGCGCCGACCCGTGATGAGCGCAAGTGCAAATGGGATAAGCGCGAAAATACGTAAGCTAGACGGAAATGTTAACGGTTTGGTTAGGTTATATGATAGCAGAGGCGGAAGGGCGTACCCCCAAGTTTCACCCCAGGTAGGCACCGTGTCACCGTCCCACATAAAACTCCCTGCAAACGCCCAAATGGAAGAGATCAGCAGTGTTGCGGGGACAAAGACGCTTGTGCCGATGACGACAGGCTTGACAAATACCCTCAAAAGGAGTATGTGAGCGTAAGATACTGCGGCACTGGTGAATGTTAATATGACAAGAAGCGGTATTGTATGAAGAAATGTAGTATATGGTAAAGTGCTTGGTGCGTCAGAAGGCTTGTGAGTGAGGAAAAGGGAGAGGAGAGAGGAGATGACGCATATCGAAAGACCTGCGAGCCAAATCGAAGTCCAGATTGGATCGTGAAACTTTTGCCGTGAACGAGACGATGTATAACGCGGATCAGGAAGGGAGAAGAGATCGATGGGCCGAGTATACCCGTCACGAGGCAGGAGAGACTGGGTGAGCGATAGTGAAAGTGGTGGCGGTGGTGGTGGTGGAGAGGGTGCGAGCGCTGGGCGCGCTTTCGAAGGAGGCGGGATGAAAGGGCCATCGTCGAGCTCTGAAGAAGAGGGAGATGGCGATCTGAGTTGTGTAGGTTGGTGTGCCAGCCAACCTCGACTCTGTTCTGAAGGTGCATGTGAGGATCCAAGGTTGGGAGGGAAAGTTTCGGGATACAATGAACCTGGGTCTACTTCATCAAGGCGTAGATATGGATCATCATTATCATAGGGCGTTTCCTTGCGGGTGTCTGCCATGCTGGTGAGCCCAGCCGTGTCATCGCTACTCCTAAGATGGGGGTCGCCGCCATCGTCGAGATCCGAGCGGTTCTCTCTGCGCGGGTGCCCAGTGCTGTGTTGAGATCCATCTTCTGTGGAGAAGGAGAAGAAGAGAGGTTGGTCTGGAGACGAGGGAGCAGCCCCACCAGGGCTCCTCTGGCGGTTGAGGAACTGCGACGCATAAGTCGCAAATGACGATGTCATGAAGGAAGGAAAATGATGCTGTGGATGGATAATGAAGACGAGTCTTAGAAGTACATAAGACCGATGCTGAGAGACGCGAAGAAAATGCAAATGGAGGGAGACGAATGAACAGGTAATCGAGTCAAGCCAACGCGCAATCAAAAACCGAGCAAAACGGTGAAGAAACCGTGGGAACCTCTTCCTTCTTTAGTAATGCCAACCTCGGTGCGTACGCTCGCCTCTTGCGGCTGCCTCTGTCCAACGCTGTCCCCTAGTAGCCAAGTCATGCTATTTGGCTGTGCTATTTTATCAATCCCTCGCATTGCAGTACTGTACTATATATATTTCAATCAGACGCCAAAGTATGGCGTGGTGCATGAAATCTGATTGACTGGATCCCGAAATGAAACCCCACCGACTCGGAAATGACAGCTTCTCAGACCTTTTCAGGAACCAGGTTGTGTACCACTGATCGACTCCTGATTTTCGTCGTTTGGCAATGTGCTACAGACCCAATGTCACTGAACAGCGGAACCCAATGATGGGACCAATTAATGCCCCTACGTTCGTGCTCTAAGAATAGGAGCACAGTAGGAGCACCCCAAACAACTCGCACATTTCTCTGAGACGCTCAAATAGCTGCTGTCAGGAGCTAGTTACGGTTACATTCGATGAGGGCAACCCCAGAGATCCCACTGGCATGAACTGGTCAACACGCGTAAAACAAGTTGTAGTCGCAATTTATGCATGCTTTCGTTTGTCGTATTTTGCGGCGATCTTTTTCGATGTGGTCTCACCGATCTCGCAAGGGTCCTTGGGTCATCCTCTTATATGTCATTTTGTATTCAAGAGGTCCCTCGGCGCAGTCGTATTTGATGGTGAAATACAACATAAACATTGCTCAAACTCGACTTCTGTAACGAGACGCTTCTTTTCCGACGATTTACGAACTTTGCTGTGCAGTGTTGCTTGTTACAAAATGAACTACGTTGTTGTCGTATCCGTCATTGGCGCACACCAGGGAAGTTGACTCAAACATACTTAATCGCCCCAGAGACTCCCCTCTCTTTCCTTGTTTTTTTTTAGGATCGTTGATTTCTTTGTTAACCCCATTATTTTCCTAGGCGTGTGTGACGTCGACCCCGCCCACTATCTGTTGCGGGAACTTGATAGCATACGATATACGGCGGCGCAGCTGAGTAGCATTCCGGAGATGTCTCGAGTAACTTTTTATACGACATACCAAGAAGAAAATGAATGTGATCTAGCCCCTCCAATCAAGTCGGCATTGCAGATCTAGAGTCATGATATGATTGGATTGAAGAGACACTGGGCTGTTGGGGCAACTGAGGCTGTGCGAGCAAGAGCAAGACCTGCGAAACTTGAACAGGGCGCCGGGCCGGGCTGTTTACTTCCGGAAACTGACTCGGAAGCTCCCACAACTTGCTTGAAACTTGAAACTTGAAAGGTAACACGAAGCCAGCCAACCTATCTCTCCTACCATATCCAACACTTGCTCGCCAACATGGGTCTTTGCTTATCAGGCACCTCTCATTTTCGATCCTCTAAAAGGACTGGGCAAAGCACAATAAGTGACTCGTCACTGGCAAAACAGCAGACGTACGTTTCTTCCTCTTATTATGCTTACCAGCTTCTGATTAATGGGGCAATAAATAGTCCACATATCGTATCGATCCATATCCTTGATGATGATTCACTCCTCAACGTATTCGACCTTTATCGGCCATTCTTTTTAGGGAAGATGATACTCGCGTCTACCGTTTCCGAGGGGGGGATGCGATGGGACCAAGGACGCTGGTGGTACAGACTCGCACATGTTTGCCAAAGATGGCGAAATCTTATACTTGGTTCAGCATCCTACCTGCGTCTTTCAGTCGTCTGTACAAATGGCACGCCCGTTCAAGACATGCTCGCACATTCTCCTCCTCTTCCGCTCACTATTGATTACGGAAATGAAGATGGCATCACTGCAGAAGATGAAGAGGGGATATTGTTTGCACTCGAGCAGCGTCACCGCGTCCGCCACCTCCGCCTGGTCATCCCTGTTCAGAATCTGCAGAAGATTGCCATGGCAATCGATGAGGAATTCCCGATCTTGGAATACCTAATTCTGTGGCCTCCACTGAGGTTGACACGGCCTTGATGCTCCCAGAAACACTTCAAGCACCAAGTTTACGTCACCTCACGCTGAGCGGCTTCGCCTGTCCAAGACGATCCCGATTACACCCGACTGCCGCGGGCATTGTCACTACTCTGTCTTGTGACAGTACACCCACCCGCCTACTTCCAACCAAATATACTGCTGGAATGGATATCGGTCATGCCTCAGCTAGAGAGTCTCGATGTCGCCTTTACCCTGTTCCCAACCGTGACGTGGAGAGGCAACTCACACTACGCCAATCACGACACACATTACACTTCCTAACCTTCGCTTGTTCTGGTTCCGAGGCGTTAGCGCTTACTTGGAAGCGGTTGTTTGTCGGATCACGACCCCTCGCCTGGAATGCTTGCATATTCGACTCTTCGAGCAACTCACGTTTTCAGTTCCACGTCTCCCGCAGTTTATGAACACAACGGAGAACCTCAGATTCGACAATGCCGTGATCAAGTTCAGGGACAAGCAAATTCACGTGCTGATGTCTTTCCGCGAGGCCGAAACGTATGCCTTTGTTGTAAGGGTGATTGCTGGCACCCCGACTGGCAGGTATCTTCTGCGGCACAAATTTCCAATTCGCTTAGCCAAGTGTTCTCTGCAGTGGATCACCTCACCCTCGGACAAGAGGTACATAGTCAGTCATCTGAAGAGCACAATGATGTCGACCGGATCGAGTGGCACAACTACTTAGATCGTTTACCAACGTGAAGACCCTTCGCGTAGAGGATGGGCTCGTCGAGGAACTCTCTCGTTGCCTTCGGTTGGAAGACGGAGAGCTTCCTCTTGAGCATTTACCTGAACTGCAGGAGCTCACGTATTTTGGAAGTCGCGATACTGGTGATGCATTCACCTCATTCATCGATTCCCGCCAGAACGCAGGCCGCCCTGTAACCCTGGTCCATCTTAGCCCAAGACCAAGCCCTTCGTAGTTGTCCTTTGGAGCCCCACGATCACATCGACGAGTTGCGAAGCTGGAAATGACCTCGAGTCTTAAACCCGGCTCCTACACGCGAACCACAGGGCACTTTATAAATAAATTACTCGGACTGCTTCCCACTCCCTTATCCCTTGTACCTTCCATCCCCACCACAGCTATGACCTTTCGTCCAGGACCTTGCGACATCAGACACCCCTCTAAATTATGGCTCCGCTCCCCCATGGATATATATATATCATCTCATGTGACTGTTTTCCTTTTGCCCTCTTCATCTTTCACTGTGATGATTTTGATTTTCCGGATCTATCTATACCGTACGACTCGGATGACTATGTAATGCACACGTGCATTTATATCACTTTTCTTTTTCTGTCCGAGGCACGATGATAATTTCGGTCGGTGTTTGTGTCATTGTTAAGAATAATTCAACTGACTACAGTAAGGTCGACCCGACACAACGTCACAATTACACAAGCTGACTTTGATAAACATGTGATTGCAAACCAACACGACCGTCGAAAGGTATGATACAGTAGCTTTCTATGACATAAATATGCGCAGTCCTCTATCAATGGTAATACAGTTACAGCACGCATGTTTTCTTCAGCAATCGCCATCAACTCATTACAGTCGGATTCTTCGACCTCTAGCTCATCCTCCTCATCGAGACAGATACGTTGATTACTGCAGATCGGTACTGCATTACACTGATGCGCCACCGCGCGCGAGAAGTCGACAAGTAGGACGTTGTTGTCTTTCATGACGAAATGGCTCAACTCGAGCGACAAATTTTGTGTGATGCCAAGGCCGTGTACTTTGCGCACGGTCTGCATTGCGAGGCGACTAACCATGTTCAACCCAACAATTAGTAACATGAAAATGAAAGAAGAAAAAGCAAAGAGGTAGACAAAGGGGACATACATGAACTCCTCTGTATCGTAGCGTAGGTCCTTAGGACCAGTGCAAAGTTCCAGTAGAAGGCATGCTACTGGCGCATCGTCATGGTGACCGGAAAAGAAGCCATACATCCTGGGCACCGCGATTCCCCATAGCTTGGCAAGCCCATTCCGGTAGACTGAAGCCTCGCGACTCAGGCGCACGACCTCGTCTACACCCCGCGCGAGCTTGAGGCACATGTCCTTGGGGACCCCATCGTCCGGTCCGGAAAACTCCAACGTCGCAGCGAACACATTCGACGAGTCGTCGTTTTCTGAGGAATATCCGGGGAAAAGCTGCCTCATTGGCGGGCTTATCCCGAACAACGGGTAGTTGAGATTGGCGTGTGCAGTGAAGGCCTCGCTGAACCAGGGGTAGAGTTTGAACTCGACAATATTACTGAATTGCACGGTGAGAGAACCATTGTACGGCGTTGGTGAAGGGAAGATCGTCATGGCGTAGTGACTGGGTAGCACTGAGTTGTCAGACAGGGAAAGGGGAAGGAATGAGGAATCGCTGGGTGAGGATCGAGTATAAGTAACCCAAGAGAATTGTGGATAAAAAGTAGATCGGCGAGTGGCATCATTGTGTCTCCGGTCTCTTGCCACATTCCTTTCGATGCGGTGGAGTTAGCGGGGCGTCTTCCAAATGTGAGTGGATTGCCGACGGTAGTTCTGCGGTCAGGCCAGCGCAAAGATTGAGATTGACAGTGAGACGAGTGACGAGTCTACTGAGCCTGAGAGTCGTTGAGGCGGCAAAGGCGCCCACAAAGGACTTCAATTTGCTATATACAGTAGGGTTAGTAATCCACGATCCCACCGCGTCGGGCGCGACGCGGTGCTGACTCAGTGTTCCATTGTCGAGTCCAGTTACCTTTACCCTGCTCTATCAGTTCCCTATCCCTGCGCGACCTGGATCACTCGAGTTGTCACCCGGACGAGACAAGGCTGTTGCGTTGACCCTGCTGTGTCTTACCCTCTGGATTCGAGCAGGTCAACGCTCAGCACCCAGATATTTTATTCTACTATCGTTGGGCGCAGACGGGGGCGCGGTGAGACGTGAGCACCCTACAAGAAATCAACTAAAATGTTAGCTCCCGGGTCCCCGCGATCGTCGTCGCCTGACACGTGGATGTAGATTGAGCTTCTGAACAGCATGTCTTTCTCATTACAATACACGGACGGAAGGACAATTCACTCTTAGGGCGCACAAAGCTCCGATAAACCGCCCACACTGGCACTCCTGCCTTATGAATCCTGGACAGCGCATTGATACTAGTACTGTTGGGCACCTCCGAGTCCGCCTACAACATCGTCACGTGTCAGGGACTCCGAATACATCTTCCCACTGCTCATAGCAATACCTATAAGTTATACCTCGACGACTTGCTGCTAATGCAGGCTTCAGTTGTGAAGTTGTGAACACCCGCGTCGCACGCCAGGTGCACAAGTTACAGTATTGCAAATTCCACTTAAGTGCAAATTTTTTTTAAACTAGCTGAACTTACATGGAAAAAATTATTATTAGATCGTAATGGAACACTACCCGAAAACTGGTTCCAAAACCGCGAGGTTTTAGTGGGTATTAGAGCGTAACCGATCGACAACCAGGAACACGTCCTGTCCTGAGTCCCCCACACTACCCCAAATACCAAGGGGTGTGCATAAAAGCATTTATCGATATTATCCTCCATCCTGGCCTCGGCCGGGCTCCAACGCGCCAAGTAGGGCTGATATCATTTCACCTGTATGCGTGCTAGTGCATGTGCCAGAACGCGTCTGACAGAGCATGGTACAATGTACGATAGATGGAGGTGAGAAAGGGAGGGACGGGGAAGTTTTCAGGAGAAATGAAGAAGTAAGCAAGAGGCGAGGCGAGTTGAACAACAGCTACCCTTGCACGACTAGAGCGATATAAGATGAATATGAAAGCTAGAGAGCATAGGCTGTAACTTACGGGCTGCGTCACTTGTTTTTGTGCCAGTCAGAAATGGCGATAGGGCGATCGGAGAGCTGTCGCGTGGCAACGAACCGCCCAATCTTTTTCTGGAACGGTCCCGATGGCTCGAGCCCCTCCACGAAAATATTCTGCAGCCTGGGCAACACTTCTGTTATTCTGCTCCCAACGAGCTCTTCCAGGGTGGCCGCGATAACTGGCGCAAATTCCTTGGATAGATAGAGATTCTTCACCGCGGTAAACGGAAGTAAGAGTTCCAACCATAGGGTGTTCTCGATGGCATCATCCTTCCAAACTAGTTGCGAATATCGCTCGATGTAGAGGGCTTCTACCGCGGAAATGGGATGCAAGGAGAAGTTAGAGACCTGTTCGATGGACGAAAGCTGCCAATCTGGTTCTCCGCATGAGATTGCTATCGTGAGATCGTCGAGGACAGACTGAGATGTCCGGTATCGAAGTTTGACGCATGCGCTGGAATCAAAGAATTGCACACGTGCTTCATCGAGTGCCCTGAGAGTTGATGTACAATTAATGAACTGGGCGAGCCGTGGGCAGTCGAAATCGATTTGATTGAAGAAGACAATAAGCATCTGGTCGAGCGAGGGGTGTCGATGCGGGTCACGAGTTCCTCTAAATATTCGGTAACGCCTTTGAAATGAAATTCTTTGAGAGCAGGGAGGATAGAGCGTTTGGGTGGAGGAGGACTTCGGCTTTGCCAGTCAGGGCGAGATTGAGGGGATCGGAATCCAAGGTAAAGTTTTTCAAGACTGGACAACACGGAGATGAGAGCGACGATCGCTTCGGGTGAATGTACCCGGAATGAGGAATATTGGTGAGCCAAAGGTAGACAAGGTGAGTAACAGATAAAAGTAGATTTGGCAATCCCGGAAATAGAATGCCAGACAACGAGAAGGCTCGCAGACTTGGGGCAGATCCACCCAGGAACGAATCGGGAATGGCTGACAGCGTTTCATCATGTGACGTGAGCTGAATTAGTGCCAACGTCGGGAATGGCACCTCCATCGCGGCCATAACTTTCTCCAATTGCCAACGAGCAAGGCCCCAGAGGGAGATTCCACATACACGATTGCTCTGTTCAAGTGCTGCAATGACATTGTTGGTGCCTGATGATATGGCTATCTCCCCCATAACGATGAGAGGCAAAGCTGGCCAGACGTCCAGTTTGTCTTTTGCAGGTGTTTCGGGTGTACAATAAAGTCGGAGTTTCAGGCGACGTGGTGATCGAAAAACAAGGCTTCTCCATCGTCGACATACATGAACCAGCACTTGCCATGCCTCTATCTCCGTTTTCTCTCCACGAAATGGAACCGTATTCACATAGAAATAAAATATTTCTAGTAGGGCATCATCAGGAAGTACGTCGATTCGATTCGCCTGGCCTACATCACATCACGCCAGTCAGCAATCATTGCGAGATGTCGCACAATGATCATGAAAGACATACGTCGATTTTGTTTAGCTCTTTCCTCCGAGTCCAGAATCCTCAGGCCGCGAAGATTCTGATTCCCTGCCATCAGCAAGCCCTCAGAGTGGTTATCTATTGGGACCGATATCCCAGGGCGGCCAGGAAATAGTGGAGAGGCGAAGGCGGCACTGAATATGGTGGGAAAATCTGATGAGGGGCACCCGGCACGCCTTTTAGCTGAGCTATTTGAGACTTTGTTAGTTATTGATGCGGCCCGTGAGTTTTTCTTGACATACAACTGAGAGTGGCCGATCGATGAAGCAATAAAGATTCGGTGCTGGGATGGTAGGGGACAACAGGTTGATTTGAGATTGCCCACAGCTGCGGGTCGCACGTCCGTCAAACAACTGTCAAATACGTGTAAACTTGTCTACAGTCGAAATTGTCATAATGCAATAGGGCCTGTACAGCAACTCCGGTTTCAAAATCGGAGCCTGCCAAATTGCAAAGGTCCAGTTTCGAAATCGCCCGGTTTGCCGAAATTGAACTTTGGCCAGGTTTCGAAATTGGAGAGGCTGTTCCGTAACTGCCCGGTTCCGAAACCGGCACTTGTCACGTCTGTCGCGTCATTCTGCTCGGTTTTCACTCTCGTGTCGCGTTGTGTTGAATCGCGTCTCCCTTCCACTCTTTCCTTCTTTTTATTATTATCATCAATGACATCAAGCCCATAGATTTGTGTAGTTTTAAACAACTTCATGGAGGCAGAATTGAAAATTTTAATGATCGAGGTGACTTAGACACGAAATTTGGAAATGTTCATGTCAGATGCCCATATCAATGCGCTAGAATATAAGTATGCATGAGGCAAGTCTGACCCAACACTGAGTGGCTCAGTGGTTAGAGCACATGGCATATATTTTGGGGCAGTGGGGGGACCTGGGTTCAAATCCGGCCATCGTCATTTTTGTTTCAATGGGGAACAGCGAGAGCCATGTGATGAGTGGCTTTATATTATAGGAGATGGTCTTATTATGATACAACATTAGAATGTATTAGCAGTTGGCCAAAAGTCCAAAATTTTTGAGTCCGACAGTAGTTCGACTATTGAACGAAGTACTGTAACTGAATGTGCGGCATCCCAAATTCGTACAGTACTGTAGTCAAAAAAAAATCGAACTCGAAAATTTGCGCTAAGCGTTAGAGATTTACTCACGCCGGCGAGTAATCTCTCCCCACACGCTGAATCTTTATCGATGAGCTTCCGGCAGTATGTCAAAGGTACTTCGTCAGTCACATTGATCAAGTAACTAACGAGGTCTTAAATAGCCCTGCTCAAACTCAAACTGGACATCAAGTCTCCACACGTTACCCCGTCACCGCCCTCGCCCATCCACCGTTTCCTAGCGGCCATGGCACATCGACCTTAATAGATTGCCGTCCAGAAGGCTCGTTAACAGTATTCAACTACGGCCGTTGCCGGGACCAGCAAGGATATGCACAGTAAATGTATGTCATTTGGATAATATCACAGGACCACTGGCACAGCTGAGTGACGATGTGACATAGGCCAGCTGACAACATCCGACATGCTCACCGATGATATCTTACTAGAAATATTTGATTTCTACGCGGACGAAGATACGGATGAAGATTTCGGATCATTTGAGTGGATAACGTTGGCACACGTGTGCCGACGCTGGAGGAGTGTCGTTTTTCAATCACCACGTCGCCTGAATCTGCGACTCCTTTGTACACCCAAAACACGTGCGAGGGACACCCTGGACATCTGGCCGCCTTTGCCTCTCATCATCCAAGACTCTTATGGCATTCTCAATCACTGGAACGGTACATCAGGTGTGGACAACATCATTGCTGCACTCGAGTTCAACGATCGCGTGTGTCAAATTATACTCGGTCGCCTTAAAAGTTCACAATTTGGATATGTCACGGATTCGGCAGTATTGCTTAAGCCATTCCCGGAGCTGACAGATCTCAGGCTCGACGTGCTTGCATACGATGGACCGGGGCCAATACTCCCTGATTCGTTCTTGGGCGGAACCGCCCCACGTCTGCGATCACTCGACTTGTTTAACGTTCCTTTCCCGGGACTACCGAGACTACTGCTATCCGCCACTCACCTCGTCCATCTTAACCTTTCTTTTATCCCCCGTTCTGGGTACATCCCACCTGAGGCGATGGCCACCAGCCTCTCTGCATTGACCAGCCTCGAGTTCCTTCGCCTTCAGTTTCGATACCCACGACCTCGCCCTGCCCTAGAAAGCCGACGAACGCCTCCGCCTCCACTGACACGCTCTATCCTCCCCAGTCTTACCAAAATTCGATTCAAAGGGGCCAGCGAATATTTGGAGGATATCTGGGCTCGGATCGATGCTCCTCAACTCGACGAATTGCATATAACCTTCTTCAATCAAATCATCTTCGACACACCACAACTCTTCCAGTTCATCAGTCGGAGACCAACGCTGAGGGCACCGGAAAAGTGCAATATCGCATTTAATTCAAAGGCAATTATTGTCAAATTCCCATCACCATCACGAACATCTGCACTCATGGTGGAAATCCCATGCACGGCGTCAGAATGGCAGCTTTCATCCCTTGAACAGGTCTGCGCCTCATCCTTGCCTCCCCTTTCCACGTTGGAAGACCT
>WTXE01000507.1:0-16427 GCA_022496225.1 Russula aff. rugulosa BPL654 | reverse complement strand
AGAGGACGGTGGAACGGATGGGCTTCTTGAGCTGTTTTGCGACCCACCAATTGTTGTCTGGATCGAAGAACAAATTGCAATTGCCCTTTGGAATCAGGGACGGTCAGACAAAAAAATCTCATTGACGGGCCCCTCACTCACCTTGCACCGCTCGCAACGGCGAATTTATCCTCGAAAGGGCTCCAGCGGACAAAAGTGGCCGCACGATTGATGCGCAGCAAGACTAGCGTCGGCTTCCAGACAACGCGCCCTGTAAGCGGGTCAGATGCTTGCTGCCACACGTAGGCATTCCGATCCTGTGAAGCAGTCACGATGCGGTTCGAGTTGGGTGCCCAGTCGATAGACGTGACGATTTTGTCATGCTGTGTGAAAGTGCAAAAAACGCTCCATTGAGAAACCGGAGGTGTGTAAGAGAATGATCGACACGAAGACATTACCTCTGAGAGTGTCTCTACTGGCGTCCAATCGGCACCACTGCGAGAGAGAAGCTGAACTTCGTTTGTGTTCAAGCTGACGGCGACCTCTGCAGAGCGGAGTGAGGATCTATGGAATTGATCGATTTGGGTGGATGGGGACTAACGGGTGCGATCTGCATTGAAGGCATGGCTTGTAATAGGAGATTGAGAGACATTGTATACTTCAGGGGCCGCCATAGTACAAGATAATCGCAGAGGACGAGCAGTCGACTACTGCGTGATGATGGTCAAGCGCAATCTAGTAGAGGAGGGCGCTTATCTTCGGCGGAACCCGGTTTCCAACCACGTGGTTCAGTCGGGGTCTCGCACTGCGGCGGATCTTTCTCACAGTGTTGCGACTTGCGCGATGTATATGAACTTGAAGTGGAACCCTTTGTCGAGATACAACGACATGGCCGCAGGTCTCAAAAGTACGTATTACCTCTCTAAAAAAATATTGAATACCTAAAATAAATCGCTCTGTACCTAGCCGTGATCCTCCTTTCCTTCGTTCTCGCAGTGGGATTCTTGATGATCATACTCTCCTGCGCACTTTGGTCAAACTGGTTGCCTCTCATCGTCGGTTCGTTTATATTCTTCTTCTCCTCTCTCTCCCTCTCTGTAATCCTTCCCCACCTCACCCACTTCGATGCGTTGAAATAGCATTGACCTTCGTGGTCGCTCCTCTTCCCAATGCGCTCTTCTCCCATTGCGGTGCTGAGGACTTCTCCACCGACTATGGCGAGGGCTCTGGACCCATCGACCTCGGCCGCTTCATCACCGCCTTCATTGTCGTCACTGGCTTTTCATTGCCACTCGTCCTCGCGCATTCGGAAATCATCAAACCCGGCGCTAGTATCATGTCTCTCATTGGTGGCGGGTACGTCAGCAGTTATTCGGCTGCTCCCAGGCATCTTGCTGGTGATAGGAACTCACTCAACTCCACGTGCAGTCTCGTATATGGTACTATTTTGGCGTATGCTGCAGCTTTTAGGCAAGACGATTCTGAATTCGAGTGATGCTTACAGCGTTGTTTGGATTGGACCAGGGTGTATCATTAGTTACGTAATATAGCACAACTCTCAACTTCTATTATCTCCTGCGTTTACCCACCATCTGCGCGTTGTTTACCTCAATATGGGCAGTCTCAGCTATGCCTATCGGTTCGGTACACGTGTCCAAGGAGAGTAACAACTACCGAGGATTGTCCTCTCCTACTGTAGCTTTTAGCGTCGCAGACGCAACCTTCGCAACCTGCGCTGCGGCGCTAATAGCTCGCGCCTCCACATGGACGTTGAATCGCCCACAGGCAACAAAACATAATGGTGTCTCCAGCTCACGTTCCGCGCCAGGCTCGAGACGCCCAATCGGTATGCCCGACGTCGGACCCTCTTGTATCGCGTGATCTGCCGGGTCAACTACGATGTCCGCAGTCAAAACCAGAGACTGGACTATAGGCGTGTTGCAGGTCTCATCGTCAGCCCAATGATTGGATAAGGCAAAGGGAGGTCAAGCTCACGAGAGAGATTTGTAATACGCATCCGGAGGTAGACAAACTCGTAGGGCACAGGGTAATATGTACCGCCATTCCGTGAGACGGCTAGCCGTTCCTCTTCGCTGGCACGACGGATCAGTTCAAGATGTATGCGAGCTGATTCTGTACGTAGAGTCTCGAGCATGGGAAGTGTCATCCGCTGTTCCCTAAATGATAGTTCACCCGACCGAGTCCCACCCGACTTTCCCGTGGATCGTCAGCACCGAAGGACTGGAGATTATCAAGCGATGTGAGACGGACCTCTCGCCAATGCCCACGAACGCTTTTGAACAACTCCTCTCGGTACCAGAACAGTTCACGTTGTAGCTTGTCTTCCTCTGGTGATAGCTTCGTCTTTCCGACGACAAACTGACGGTCAGACAGCATGGGAATGGTCTGAGAAGTAACTTCTTCGGGTAACTGGATTTTTTTGAGAGGCAAGATCATCCTATTGTATGTCAGCTGAAGCCGGTCGGGTCAAAGTCGTCAAAGTCACGTACCGTTTCATGGCTCCTGGGGCCACAGTACAGCTGGTCGATGCTGGGATAGCGTCTACATGGCAGACTGTAAGATTAATGCTACACTCAGCAAGCTTCCCAAACCTTTTTGTGCCCGTTCAAGTGTGACCTCAAATGGTAAACCATAGGTATTTCTCACGTCGATTGTAAAGAGACACCACCCCTCTTCTTCGACATCATTGAACAATGCCTGCCTTTTGTTCGTTGGTGACTTCTCGGCCTCGTAATCTCCCACGACAAGCGGGAAAATGTCCATGTTGTGGCACTCCAGCATGTGATACACGGTGACAAGAACTGGATATGAGACTTGACGTGTGTGGAACGTTTCTGATGGTCGAGACAGGTTAGACTGACGTCGGTGGAGGTAACCATAAGAGATAAAGATGCATCCACTTGTGCTACGTCGCGTTAACGGCCTGATAGCGAAAACCATCATACGAAGACGTACCACCCTACTTTGCCGGTGCATGTAACAGGAACAGTTAACTTTCTTCCTGGGGAATCTCTGTATCTTCCCGTTCTCGGTCCCACGAGAAGACAGGCCGGTTGATGAGCTGGTACTCTGTTTCATACGCGTCGTATATGGACAGGTCACCCTCTTTTAGAGCTGCCTGCGCAGGAGCTATCGTGGAATCATCAAACAATAACCTTAGGAAGTCGATGGGCAGATTTGAAACGTTTTCCAACGTAAGTCGGAGAGTAGACCTGGCACAACTTAGCCGCCGTACGAAACATAAGGACCTGGAGATCTTACTCCTCTCCGTTGTACAACATCACCGCACCATGTGTGAGTGAGCTCCATCGTATGCGCAGCGAGGGTTGTTCAGGCACAACAGAGCACTCCAAGAACTTCGGAATGGTCCGTCTGCTTGACGAAGGCGAAGTAAGAGTGCTATTCCTCTTGCCATATTTCCCCGGGCGGGAATCAAGGCCACTGTACTTCGCCCGCCCAGATTCGCAAGCAGCAAGGCTCTGTCGACGTGATCTATGTTCCTCTTCTTCGGCCGTTGCTAGTGGAAGATGAAATTCGCGCGGAGCCCCAAAAGGCGCCTGAACGTGGCATCCCTTGATGACAAGAAGACCATCTTCTAAGGGCCTACCAGATAGCGTAACCGGGTGGTACGAGTTCGCCGGGACGGTCACAGAGATCGGCTTCGTGTCAAATGCGACGCCTGAAGTACTGAGGAAGCCACGCACATTGTTGCCAAAGCGGATTAAGTAGGAAGAAGCTTACCTGAGGCTCAAGCTTCGAATCTCGAGATCGAATACATAAGGATTGTACAGCGTCAGTACGAACTCTAATGGCTCATCTGTCACGACGAGGGTGCTGCCCTGTGAGTCACTTATGAGAATGAAATAGGAGGTCAATTATCGTTGCCGCCTCACTTTCGTAGTTCCTGATTTTCTAGGGTTATAAAGAAATGGTCCTGCCATCTGTGGTAGCCCTCCAGCATCCTCCGATCTTCGTCGAGCAAGCAAGGAGATGGGATTTTCAATCAGTGATCTTGACGGGATTGGCCTACAGGAGGTCCTGTCAACGAGACCTATACGAGTATCTCCCAAGAACACGCACTGAAGGAGTTCAATGCTGACGACTGGCCTCCCAGACCAGTAATCTGGCAAGCGCGTCTCGCCCCTCCGCTTGGCAGCAGTCAACGCCTCGCTTGCCGCATGGTACATGTAATACTGATCGTCGTCACTGAATACCGTATGCAATCCCTTCAGTGCTGAAAGCGAAAACTGTGCCACAGAGGGTGGATCTACACAACTGTCGGAAATGAGCGGGCTTGCGCTGGATCTACGTACCTGGTAGCGCCTCGGCGACTGAGAGAGCTTCGCGAATAATACCGATTTGCAGCTCCGGCCAACCATATGGGTCTTCCGGTAGCTCATCTGAACTGGTATCCTGAGAGACTGCCCCCTCTTCTTGGGTACCAGGGGTGTCTGTGTCCACGAAGCTGACCGCTTCCAAGTTGATTCCATGAACGCCGCATATATGCTTGACGAGTTTGAGCACACTTTCGTTCCCTGTTGATCTTTCGATTCCCTTGACGGCTATGGCACCTGAATCGCCCGATCCCTTGCCATTTACTGTAGTTCCATAGGAAAGTCCTGGCTGGGATTGCTCTCGCGCGCAAACAACGAGGTCCATAATACACCCGACCACCTCGCGCAGGATATATACTTCTTTTCGGCGGTAGCCCAACGAAGAATATAAGTAAGCAATGCTTTCGAGGGTGATGATGCGCTCGCGGTGACCGAGGTGTAGAAGCCAGGGCCCGTGAGCCTGAGAAATAACTGCTGCCATTTGCGGACGCGTGATGCCAGAAATAGAGGAGAGGCGATCGCGGTTGCTAGGTAGGTGTGAGTCGGGATGTGAGAGTGTGGGAGGAACATATGGCGCAGGTCCAGGATGCATCAACGCAGTAAAGGCAAGCGGACCCCAACCTTTGGCAGCCCAAGTTGCAAATAGGAGAAAGCTTTGTCTGAGGATGGCCACTGTATAAAGATATGCAAGCAGGTCAAAGCGTTGATCAGACTCGGATAAAGGCCCGGGTCTTGCATAAAGCGAGATCGCTTGTTCAAGCTTATCGGAAATGTCACCCCAAGGTTCTTTGCCCGGGTTCGTGGAGGCATGCTGTGCGCTTGTTGGTAAGCGCTACTACTATGAGTGTGAGGTGACGGTGGAACGCACAAAACCATGCCCTGACAACGCCTCAAGTAGTTCAACAATGGCGAGACCCTCCAGTGCAGACGCATACCACACGGGGTCATTGGCCGCCTTGAATAGGGTAACAGCTTCTGTGTACCTGGCATAATTAATCAAATGCTGCGGCACGTAGGGCTGCTCAATTACACGCACCATACGGATGCATCTTCCGTTCGCCCAGCAAGGATGAAAAAGTCTCCGAGCACCTTGAATAGTCTACCATGCGACGACGCGGCGCCGATGAGACTTTGTCGCTTGCGTGAAGTGGGGACACCCAGGGAGCTCTGGCGCATTTGCGCCGTGGGTAGTCCTACCGGAGTCGGGTTACGTTTCGCCCCCAGAATAGGACTGGTTCCTCTCCGAACCAGACCTACAGAAAGCTCAGGTTGACTGTTGTGTGCCGGAAGACGCAATAATGACTCGGGTTCTTCATCCATTAATGGGATTGGGAAGTCTGCGGCAGAGGGAAAGGACGGAAAAAGTGATGCATTTAGATGCTCATTGCCAAGCGAGCTTTCGAGGGTGTTGATCTGAGTAGTGCTGCTCTTCAGAACACGGGCACATACGGTGAGAGAGCACGCACCACAGTTGAGAATTCAGCGAGGATGTTCGAGCATAAGTCGGCGAGCAAAGTCTCAATGTTCTCCTTCTTATTACCCATCATACTCGGAATTATCACAAGCCCGGGGAGGTGGTCGCCGAGGTTAAGGTTGGTAGTGCCGTCACCTTCCTCGAAGACAAAGCAGTTCTTCGCGAGAGGATACATAGAGTCAGGGGGGAAGAGATCTCTCACCGCGGCATTGAATTCTGCAGTTATAGAGGAGAGGGAGTCCGTTTGCGAACAGCTTGCAATGCCGATGACCCCCAGAGGGAAATGAGATGGTCGGAACAGAGACAAGCCATGATGCGATGAAGAAGGTGGGTGGGTGGGGAAGCATAGGTGTAAATAACCCTTGGACTTGGGGCTGGGCATAAAACGAGCTGTGCGACGACGGTTCAGCGCGGGGAAATGCGCAGGGGGAGGAGGGTGTGTTTACCTTTTTCGTCTTTAGTACCGGGTGGAATATCGCTAAGGCGAAGATTCTCCAAGGTGCGAATTTCGGCTGCCCATTGGTCGAATGTCTTCCTGGAGATGGAGCCCACTGGCACCAGAAGGATGCGAAAGTGAGCGAGAGAGGCGAAAGCGTTGTACTCCATGGGCGAGCGAGGGAGAGGCGCTCACATGAAGCGGAGACAAGAGCAACTGGCTGGGTCACGTACTGTACAACACAGTAATAATATTATTTCACATCTGTTCTACTTCTATCCCTGCGACTGGGCTACAACCACAGTAATTAATGTAGGCTGTTTCAGACAAAGCACGTTTACTATTCATCACGGACTATCCTAAACGTGCGTTGCATATATCTATTCAGGCCAGCACTGACAATTGCAAAGTATGGACGATTTGCCACTCTTTGACTACGACTTCAATCGCACCCCATCCTTTAATATAATTATTTCTCCTAGAACATCTTTAAGCAATGTAGGACTGCAGCGCTGGGTTTAGCCGGTTTCTGTTGTCGGGATGAGATCCTAACGTGGTGTCACTGGCCTAAAACGAAATAGGCGCGACACTTGACGCATAGAGGCGTACTTGAGGAGGTGATATTGCATGAGGACAGAGACGATGACTTGGTGACCAGTCTTCCAGTCATTATGGAGTAGCGGTAGACTATGGGCGAGGATTTGGGTGGCATCGTAAAGAGAGGCATTGGGATGTTCATGGATTAGAGATGGCGTAGCTACACCGCGGCACAACGATCAACACTGGCATAAGAGCAGGGCCAAGGGGGATACTTACTACACCAAGCGTGGCGTGTTGGTTCGACTCGGAATCAACCCGTCATCTACCCGTAGCGTGTGTCGCCGACGCTCAAAAACAGGTGTTCAACGTTCAACACCCAGTGTTACATTCTTACTAAACCGATCATAGCGCTTTGTTGCTGGAATCCAACAACAAAACGTTACGATCGGTTCGGAGGCATCACCAGGAGAATCCACACATGTCCCATCCGACAGGTGAGAACCATACCCGATCCGAGTCGGAAATTACTTCTTTCCCTACCAGCAAGGTAACCCGGACCAAGCGTATGCTCTGTACGACCACACCGGTATACAGTTACTAACTGAGGGCATGGTAGTGCCACTGGTAGAGAGGAAGCCGAAGTAAAAAATACATTGAAGCTGTTCATGCTCATGGAAGATTGCAGTAATGATTCAGTCAATTTGATTTCGGCACTAGCAGCCGCGCATGCAAGTACCGATATACATGACCGCCCACTTTGCAAGGCTACACATACACCCTTCGTATCTGCCCAAAGGTAACCATTACTAGCAGCATGAATCTCAGCCTACTCAGCCGTCCCATGGCGCCGACCTTCGCAACGTTATCATACGCGGCTTTGTTCCTGGCATCACTGAGCGCGAGTCGGCCATCAGGGCAAGAGAGGAGTCCTTGTTGGTCGTAGTAATACGTGCCGATGTGGGATAGTGATTTACGATAGCCCGAGGTGGGCCGAGAGTCTGTCCTCCCTCGCAGGCTATATCACTTGCGCCGGAAGGCCCAGACTCGAAGTAAGAACGGAAGCAATCACCCACTGCGTGATCGTAACTAAGGCAGTCGGCAGATGTGGGCGGAGCCTGCGGGAGGGGTCCCACTTCTTTCGATTTCGGACTTGCACCGTGTTCTTGTTCTTCTGCACGTTTCGTGGCGGTTTGTGGAGCTCGGTGCCAGGCCGTTCTGACAATTGATAACCCGACGGCAATAAACCGCGCTCGTATCGCTGCTCGCTACCCTCGCCAATCCCATTGCCTGGTGCTTCGGGAGAATGGGAAGAACGGGAAGAAGTGTCTCCCTTTGTTTGCTCTTGTCTGAAGCGGTCGGCGTAAGCCGGCCCTTCGAGGCCTCATCGGCCTCACCGGGTGGGCAAAGAGAGCGAGTTTAATGTTCCCTCTTTTCCGACCGCAGTCATCATTCAATAGTCCAATAAAAATACATGGTTATACACCGTAGTGATCGTTACTCTACTGAGCTTACTCCACGGGCCTAAAACGAAATAGGTGCGGCGTTTTACACACAGAAATACACTTGAGGAGACGGCATTGCGTGACGAGATGACTAGGTGACCAGTCTTCGAGTCATTATCGAGTAGCGGTGGACGATGTGCATGGATTTGAATAAGACGTTGGGTGGCATCGATCAGAGGTGGCGTAACTACATCGAGGCTCTTTCTATATCTGAACATAGCACGACGATCAGCCCTGGCATGAGAGGCCCTGCAAGAGGGATACTTACCAACTCGGAATCAATCCAAGGTCATCTAACCCCACACCCGATTTCGTTAGCCGTGCTCAAAAAAGGTATTCAACACCTACCTGTTGCTCCCCTTCAGCATCTATTTCCATCTCAACGTCCTTGCCCGAGGTTAGCGCCAGAATGAATATAAAGTAGCTGTGTCTACTTACACTAGGTGCCATTGCACGATTCAAAACATCGCGAGGAAAAGTGAATAAGGAGATGTCGAGGACGGCCGTGTGTATTGAAAAGTCCAAACCCGTCCTTTCACCAACTGTGTACGTCATTTTCCGCAACTGGAGCGCAGTGTTGGGGTGATTGGTGACAAATACATGGCACCATTTCCGGGCCTTCTGAAATTTCTTTGGGAGTAACCGCTCCAATGTTTCGAAGCTTTTGTGTTCACGCTGTGTTGGCAGCGACCGTCACTTGAATCGTGATAATGCGCGTGTCTGTGCAAATAACAGCGTCAAAGGTGGCATCTGACCGTGCTGCCGGGATCCAGGCAAAGGGGGTTTGTGTCGGTTTGCACTCTTATAACCATTTGCGCCCGAATCTCCTCCGTGAACATTAACCTTCGCCCACCCGACTGGTTGGAGACGAAGTTGTTCCACTTGCTCATGGGCTGTGGACCTTGACTTTGGCTTTGCAGGCGGTGCAGACCTTGACTGTGATGATGCGGGAGCCTGAGTGCACAACAGTTCATTGTCTGTGGTGGATGATAGCCAACGTAGAAGAATTTTCAAAAAATTCTTCTAATGGTGGCTACTCCGCCTGACTATGGAACGATGCCTGTCTGGCCCATCGATGTTAGCAATTGCATCATCCACGATAGACTGGAGATGTGGTGTCGGCACTCGCAACACTGATATGTCCCTCTTGGGACTGACCGGGCAGGTGGTGAATAGTAAGTGTGACAGCGACGTAGCCTCAAGGTTTGTATCCATCGTTACGGCGAGGGGATCCTCCGCAAACTTCTTGGCGGCCATGACGACATCATTTTCAGTTCATCTTCGGTCATTGACCCCCGTGCCAACCTCAGGCAGATTCGTGCCGAAGGGCCCCATTTAATGAAATGGGCTAGGCCCTGTTCGACATTGAGTCGATGTATGATGCTGTGCGAATGGTAAACCAGACTGAATAGAACAGCTGTGATGAAAACTGACCTAAGTGCTCGCGCTTCTTCAGTCCCAGTCAACTATCGACTCTTTGGGAGAAATTACCACACACTCAGTGGCTGGTAATGTCTGAACTTACTCAATAGTGGATAATCAAGCAATTGTAGTCCATTATGTCGCTTTATTAGACACTGAAGTGTCTCTTAATTGCTGTCAATTGATCTTTTCTCATTCTCGTTGTCATAAGAAATTGTAGTCCATTATGTCGCTTTATTAGACATTTTGGTGCCTCTTAATTTCCGTCAATTGATTTAAAATATGATTTCTCATTCCATTCCATCTGTAAACAGTACAGGACATTACAGGAAATTATAACACGCTGCACAACTGTTCCCTTCGTCATCCCTTCTGCGATCCCCGGCCCGTTCCCTTCCGTGTTCCCCGGCCCATTCCACAATCTTCCCGACCTGCTTGTGTGACTAGCAAGTCTTCTGTGAGACGCTGGAGATGTCTATGCTTGAGGTGCTGTAGCAAGTCGTGAGCAAGTCCTAGCAGTCTTGGAGCGCAAGGGATAGTACATACCTTTCTTCTTTCCCATCCGAGCCACTTTCTGCTGCATGCGTGTGAGTTTGGAATTGGGGAATGGGACACGGTCACTTCACCAAATGTTAGTACAACCTTAGGCTAAGTTGGTTAATTTCACTTACTTCTTTCCCTTGCAAACACGTAAACTTGTGTCGACGAGGCAGAGACAGAGCCCCCTGATGGGCTAAGTAGCGTGCCAAACTAGCTCGGGGCTGTCTACAAAAGGTAAGACAGGCGTGAGGCCGCAATCCAGCGAACAGGGGCGATGGGGGAAGAGAGGAGAGAAATTCCTACCACCAACGGCCTGCGAAGTGTTGGGGTTCCAAACTTCCAATTGTTCTCAGCCTGGGACGTGTTGTGAGCCTTAGCAGACAAGAGAGCTTTAGCCACGAACTGTGACGTCAAGGATGGCCCATCGTTGGAGACTTGTTCCATCAGGGATAGGGTTGGGGAACCTGCGGACCAGCGTCAATGTAGAACGTATTGGATTTCCTCCAGCACAGGGAACTCACGTACTGGGAGGCAATATCGTCGTGCAGTTGTTCGAATAGTCCGACTAGCTAATGGCAGATACATAAGCCCTAGCAATTGAAAAGAGAACGACGTGAATCGTACCTAATCCATTGTGATCCCTTGCATCCGTCACATGCACTTAAGAGTGAATATGCGATGGTGTTGCACAGGCACAAGTCGCCGCCCTGAGTTTATGATGGACCAGAATAGTGGTATCCCGACTGCAGCAGTTGTACAGTGAATGCTGGAAAAGAGAAGAGATGATAAGGGAGTGATAAGGATCACGGCCGGCTCCAACATAAGACAAAACAAATGAGGAACAACTTACAGCCCGCATGGCATGTCGAGAACATGTATGCTGCAACTGTACACGGATTTTGCCCGAGAGAATTGAATGACTGAGGGAAAGCCACCAGGTCGGTTAAGAACCAAAGTATGCTATGTCGAAATGACAACATACGTACCCATATCCAGTCCGAGCTACAATCCGGAGCAGCGCATACATGCGACGGCATTGTACACTGAGGGCGTTGATGATATTAGATCAAACGGGAAATGGGAACTTGGTGCAATAGGCGAGGATCTGTCAAGAAATTGATGAGCTCGAGCATCCATGAGGACAAGCCGGCAGCGGTGCGAGGTCACCATATTGGAGAGGTGTGGGTGCCGCAAGTGCGGATACAGGGGAAGCTGGCAACAGCCTCGGCGGAAATAGCTCCTGCAGTCCGCATGGTGTGAGAAATTGGAGCGCTGGACGCAACCTCTGGCGGTACTGGGACAGGCTCGGAAAGGGGGTGTCCAGTGGCACGGTTTCTGGTAGTACAGCTGTAGATGTGGTGGCTGTGTTCAGTAACTGGACGTTGGCTCAAGGGGAAGTGGCCCGAAGTGCATACAGGAGCGGAGAGGTTAGCGTGTGGGACAGTTGTGTGACCACGCCACTCAGACGAGTCAGACCAGTGTAGGATCTAGGGACATGTGAGTGGCGGGAGGGTTGGGGCTTGGCTTGGTGTCAGTAAGTGTTGTTTGAGAGAGCGAGGACCGCTGAGACAATCTGGAGCGAGGTGGTGAGGTCGGGGAATAGGACGCGCAGTCGTTTTCGTCTTGAGAAAAGGAATCAACACGGGAAGATTAAGGGCAGGCACTCCAGTCCGACTTAGCGAAGTTTGTGTGTTGAATCAGGACTTTATTGCGAATGAAGCATTTATGACGCTTAATGAAGCATGGAAAGTGGTGCACAGTGGTGATCGATGTTCAATTTGATCAGGTTGTTTTGGTTTTACAAAGGAATACAGTGGGAGATAATGGAAATAATTTCACGTAATTTCTCCCAAAGAGTCGATAGTTGACGGGACTAAGCGCGTGCGATGAAGCACAAGTCCGATTCTCCGATACCGCCGTCAACGTCATACTTCGATACCGGACATCTGGGACTGACTCTAACAAATTTCTGATAGAAATTTCATGCAGCGAATCAGATCTGCAGCTTTCGTCCATCGAGCGGGTCTGTAACTTCACTTTGTACCCCCCCCTTTCCGCGGTTGAGGACCTCTACATCGGGTCGGAGCATCGATATTCGGCACTAGTCTGGGAGGATGATGCCATCGAGAACACCCTATGGCTGCAACTCTTACTTCCATTTACCGCAGTGAAGAATCTCTACCTATCCAAGGAATTTGCACCAGGTATCGCGGCTGCCCTGCAAGAGCTCGCTGTTGGGGGCGGAATAACAGAAGTGCTGCCCAGCCTGTTGACTATTTTTGTGGAAGGGATCGGGCCTTGGGGACCTTTCCAGGAACACATTGGGCAGTTCATTGCGGCGCGACGGCTCTCCGATCACCCTATTACCATTTCTGTCTGGGACAAAGACTCCAACTTGGATTGGAGATGATGCAACCCGTGAGTTACATGTTACGCGCATGTTACGGCCCACACACACTTGATTTCACATTCATCCTATATCACTCTAGCCGCGCAGGAAGAGCTTGCTCAACTCGCCTTGCCTTTTGCTTACATTTCTCCTGTGTTTTTCCCCCTCCCTCCCTTTCCCTCCTTCAAATATCGTACATCTTAAGCTATGTGTGACGCGTCCTCGCACATGCGCTTGCACGCATGCATAGCTTACTACCCATGTCGTCTTATATACCTTGTCTGGCGTCGAATGTTCTATGTCGATTGGCGCTGGTTTTCGAAATCGAAACTCTGACCGAGACGATCCTTCATGCCCATAGGAAGGAGAGGGTTGTCCTTAGCACGTGCGCGAGGCGGTCATGTAACTTTCCCAACGGAAATGTGAGATAGGGTATATTAAATGCTCTGGTTGAAGACTCGCCCAAGAAGAGCACGGAAGGGCATCACAACGCTTTCGCGCGCGTCGGACTGTGAGCGTCTCACGAGACGACCCTTGATTTTTGTGCCTTGATTTATTTTGTCCTCATTTCTACAGTCTGTCAGTGCTGTCAAGCTGTACATCCATAGAAGAAGGAAAAAAAACAGGAACCAACTACAAAAAATATAGTACAGTATACAGTACTGTAGTAAACAGTACATATGTCCCTTATTCATTAAAGTCCGACCATAGCTCATTATCGACCTCATGCTCGTGCTCCCTCGCCTGCTCATGCTCCGCCTTTACCTTTGCCGCCAATGCCTCGCGCTCGCGCACGGCTCCGTTCTCCCTACATACGACGGCGTGATATGCGGTTTATAATCCGACCGACGCTTGACGTAAAATGTCACGAATATCGGCGCGGATGTTCCTTGACGCTTCCAAGCGTCACGGGCGTCACTTTGTCGTCGTCGAAGCCGCCGCCGCCTGCACCTTAGCATCAACGAGTACCACCTCCTTTGTGGACAATCAACCCTGCAGCTGAGAGAGCAAATCCTCTGCAGCCTGCATGCGAGTTCTGAGCGCGTCTACGATACCACCACAATTGAATGCATAATGCACTCGGGCAGAGAGAGGAAAACAGAATCTCATACTAGTACAAGTGGGATAGCAAAAAGGAGCGACTCGACAGACAACGAATGAAGAGAATAAGGCTAAAATGGATTACTGTACTGTATAGAAGCTCGGTACTACTGTAGTCTTGACTGTAGTGCCAGTGGCACCGACATTATAAACAAGCCAATAAACATAAATCCATCCAGAGTCTCGTGTATCATTAGGCTCTCAAAAGGCTATTTAGCGCTTCGGAGAAGTCGTACGAATTCGCCTCGAGAGCGACAACGGCCTGTGTACGACCGAATCCCATACCACACAGGTGCTCCACTGGCCCCACGTCATCTTCAAATGCGGGTGATACCCTCCCGAATGTCTCGTCGTCGTCGTCAAAGACATTGTCGTCGTCAAAGACGTTGTCGTCGTCAAAGACATTGTCGTCGTCAAAGACATTGTCGACGTCAAAGACATTGTCGTCGTCAAAGACATGATCGTCGTCATCATCAACATGATCGACGTCATCGACTACCGGACTCCGAGTCGGACTTGAATGATGGGAGAAATCATGAAAATATGGCGCATCTTCCATAACCACCCTCATCATGATGATATCATCCGCAACACCATGGACGACACCCAAGATCTGTGCAACAGCCGACAGTCCTTCGTCCTTCGTTAAGCGATCCAACCTGTCAAGGGCAGCCTGATTCTTGTCTTTCCCCCACAACTTCTTCACGAATTTCTCTGTGACACATTAAGCGTTAGACTGCCATTAGTAACGTATATCAGACAGCGCACTTACTGAACCGCCCTTGCTTAATTTGTTTTGTCGCCATGGCAAGCACCGAAAGCAACTCAACCATTATTTTGGTAATGGGACCTATCATCATCGAAGTGGGCGGGATTGTTGTATAGACCTCCAGACGCTTGAGGAAATGCCCCAAGCTCTCAAAGAGATCCAGGAGGGCATCGTAACTTGACGTGACCTCACTGGCGGTCTGACAAATTCGTATATCACAAAGGAACTGGTTTAAAAGCATATTAAAGGGACGAACGGACAGGAGGACATCGATCCCAACGAATAATGCCTTTGCTAGTGGGAAGGGGACCTGACAAGGTCACGTTAAAGGAGTTACCGATGGCATGTGCCATGTACATGTGCCAGTGACTTACCAGCGCCTCGCCTAAAATTCGCGAGAACGCCTGAATTGCATTCACAGCCGGTCTAAGGGAGCTGATTAGGCTCTGATTTCCTTCCCGATATTCCTTGAATGCCTTCTCCCGTTCTTGGAGAAGTTCTAGGATAGACTCGGAAGAATTTGCATGTTTAATCGCGGCAGCGAAGGGGTTTTTGGAAAGGTCTATTCCAGTTATGTTTGCATAGTTGGTCAAGGCCTTGGAGATCAATTTGATGTTGGAAGTCGAGGATGTTGAGGATGTTGCTTGCACAGTATATGACGTGGAGCTTGTGGAGGCCATGGATCATTCGCAATTCTTTGATCCAGAGGGGACTCAGATGGAGTGAGGGAAGGGTGGAACGGGGATTCCGACTCGGAGTCGGGGTACGACTCGGAATTGATGGGGGAGTCATCTATTTAGCTATTCGGACGGCGCACTGTGCCACTGGCCACAAGGCTGTAGAGACCCTCACGCGATGAACAGCAGTGATTGATGCCTGTCACCGGTACCTGACACGCGGGCGTGTACGAAGAAAAATATTTATTGTACAGCATTATTTGGTCTAGCCTTACCAGCCCAAGCGCCAGTGTCCACTGTTCAGACTCTACGCGAAGCGCCGAGAAAACTCTACAGTACTACTACGTACAAGATCACAGACTACTGCCAGTGTAGGAACAGCTATCAAGCATGTTTAAACCGCGATTTCACATTAACTAGTCGATTGAGTAGGTTGGGCTACTGTAGCACCATAGCATGCACCGCACGGGCCATCAGCAAGATGACATATTCTAGAGCGACTACTGTAGCGTTCCTCTAGGGCACTGTCACTAGCCGACTAACGCCGCTCTAGGTTTGAACTTAGTTTTGCTAGACAAATCTACTGCTGGGCTAGTACTGTATGTCTGAATCATTACTGTACTAGGTAGTAACTTACAATAGACTGAGTAGACTAGACTCACTAGAGATATACTAGAGAAATTATGTATTTCTAGCATTTACCTAGCCATGACTAGGCTAATAGTACCGCTACTAGTAATCTTGCTGATGTGCCATGGTACGCTAAAATCGCTAATGGGTGGAAACCACGACGGATAACTCGGAGGCAGCAGTTCACTGTGTGCTAGTAACTGTTAGGTATTTTATCAATGATCGAAAGCACAAATAATGGAGCGTCGAAGGGAGAACAGAGTTGTTGAAACAGATGATGGGGTATGGGCGCATGCCAGTGTGGGCTGTTCAAGTTTAGGCGCTACTTCATACTCCACTCCCGTCGTGAAATGAAATTCGGAGTGATTCCAAAGGCTCCAAAGGCATTCGTATAATCAACTCGGGACGGCTGGTCACGCACAGACGGAGGTTGACGAGGAAGGTCCAGAGCAACAAGTTGTGTTCTTGTGGCGGGGTGGGAACATTCAGTTCGAAACCGTCTGAATGCAGGTCTGGCCAGCCTTTAAGGGCGGTACGCACGTCAAGTCGAATTGCATATTGGTGCTTGCAGGCCGGCGAGAAGTCTTGGCTGCGATGCAGGTGCCCATCAGCA
>WTXE01000506.1:0-16427 GCA_022496225.1 Russula aff. rugulosa BPL654 | reverse complement strand
AGAGGCAGCCCAAGACATTTTTCAGAAGGCTGAATAGCGTGACGAAAATGAAAGAGACAAAGGGAGAAGAGTGTAGATGAGAGACATGAACGCAGATATAGCGAGCATGATGAAGAACAGACCTCTTAGGAACCGCGAGGACGAAGACAGAGAGTGCGCAGGGCGTTGAAACAACGCAACCGCGACGCTCAGTGCAAGTTTCGCGATGTGAGAAACGTCGGCTCGAAACGGGACTTGCATGTCACTCCTCCGTAGAACTCCGCTTCAATCTCAGCATTGTAGCCACCCGCTAATCTCCGTTCACATATACGGTAATTAAAAAATGTTCCCTAATACACTCTCTAGAGTACTAGTACCAGTGCTCGTCTCGTTGGTCCTCCGTGGTCTTTTCAACTCGCTTTTCCTTGACCCGTTCTCGCTTGCGGGTCTTTTGTTAACCTCTTTTCTCTTAAACTCCTTCCCTGCAGCTTGACTACGTTCCTCGCGTTTGTCCAGCACTCTGGCAAGTTCTACATTCTTCAGATACTCGCGTTGCTCCGACCTTGATTGTGATAATTCGAGACGCAGCCGAGCCGCGTGCATTGCCGCCTCATGAGCTGAGAGTGGAGGGCTGAATCAGCACCTTTGCTGCGCTATAATATTTTCTATTTTGTCGATGCTCACCAACTTGTTCAGTTAACGCATGCCACTTGAACTTTGGCAAGTACTTGAGTGTCCAGACGTCATCTCTCCACCGCGTTCCCTTTTTCCCTCCAATAGGTTGAGCATTCAACATCCCCGCTACAGAACGAGCGACTTTTTTATCTTTGAATTCAACCCAGCCTTCGGTATAGTGTGGTTTCTTAGTAGAAGTGTATTTGCGACGCAGATAAGCACGTTTCGTATCTGTTAGCGTATCAGCTTCAAGTGCGGTCGAGGATGGATATCGCCATACCTCTTTTTGCAAATAAACCGTCCTACTTCCCCATACTGGCTCATGAGATGCGTACTTTGGTAGGCTGCATGCCTGGAGGAATCCGTGAAATGTAAATGACCCCAGCTTTTTCCTGGGCAGCCCGGAAGGCGGCTAGCGCTTCGGGGGTTAACGGCTTGACGATTTTGGGCCCTGTAAAACCATCTGCGTCCATCCCATCTCCCAGCCCGTCTACGCTGTTGTCCTGTCCACTGTCCTGTCCCGGCGTTCGATTGACTTCCACTTCCAAAGAGTCACGGGAAGTTTGCTCAAACATCAGTTTCGACGAGGTTGCGGGAGAACGTTCAGATTCATCTGTTAGTGTGAACCTTTCATCGGTCGGCCTGGCCATAATCGTAAGTCGCCACTCTCGGGCAAGTGAAAGAAAGGACGAACCAAAAGCAAGCAAGTCGGGGGCGCGGGCCGGGGAATATTACAAGCACGTGCAAACACACTCACACTGCGCTGCTGGTGACTCGGAAGAAACAACTCAGACGGAAGTTCGTTGAGGATAATGAACACCTCACTATTGAGTTTGTATTCATTTCGAGTACCTCTCAGTACCTTGCTGAATTCGCTTTTCTCAGATCCTTTCAATATCACGTATCCAACTGCCGTCCAGGCCTCCCTTCCTTCCCAATGCTCCCTTGCAAGATTTGACCGCTCGGGCCGTTTTGTAGCAGCGGGTCGTAGTGACGGCTCTGCGGCCATATGGGATCTTGAAACTCGTGCGGCAGTCCGCTGGTTAGAGGGTCATGTCAAGGGCATTACTAGTGTCGAGTGCGTAACGTGTAGCCCATCAGGTGTTCCGTGAGTATTTATCGCCTTCAAAAGCTGGTCACGGAATTCTCGGTTTATGTTAACTTCCTCGAAGGACTGGAACGTGATTATATGGGACATGGCCTCAGACATCGACCCGCCTCAGAGGAAAACTACCATCAGATTCGATGCGTCAGTGAGCTCTGCGTCTTTCCATCCGAGGAACAGGTTGGCCCTTTAGTTTATGCTTCACGCTCGCACTCACCTCCTTTCAGCCAAATTATTCTGGCTTTGCTTCAATCCGGCGATGCTTATCTGGTCGATCTCCGGAAAAAGTACAGGGGGCGTGTCGAGCTTGAGGAGGTGCAAGATGACAGTGACGAGGAATCAGGTTCTCCGTCAAGGTATGCTCTCCTATTACTGTCGTTTTCCTCATACGCATTCAGCTTGTGACAGGTCAGCCATGACGGTGGCTCAATTCGATCCTACTGGTCGTCATATCTTTGTCGGAACCTCTACAGGATCTATTCTCGTCTTCAATACGAGAACAAAGACCGTTAGTTGTGCCTTCATCTTGGCATTGTGGATGATATAATCGTTCGAACAGATGGTTGCTCGGCATAAAGTCCCAGGCGCAGGTGTCATGAAGGGTTTCGATTTCGCCAAGTCTGGCCGGTGAGATTTCATGCCGAGGACCTGATATGTTGATTACTGAGCCCAGCTAAACAGACGCTTAGTTACCAACTCCTCAGATCGAACCCTCCGCCAGTTCACTCTACCCAATTACCCGTCCCCAAACGCAGACGGGGAGTACATAGAACAAGAACTCGAGCCTACACATAAATTCAGCGATCCGATCAATAGAACCGCATGGCATGCGATGTCCTTCAGTCCAGATGGCGAATGGCTCGCTGGAGGTGCCGCCGACCCTGCCTCACATAAAATCTATATTTGGGACATTGCAAACGACGGTCAGCTTGCAAGTACCCTGGACGGCGGCCGGGAACCTCTTATCCACGTTCATGTGTGCCAATCTATTAATGCTCATGCGGACGATTAAAAAATGCTTTTACAGTGGCATCCGAGCAAGCCATCGATCGTCTCAACTACGAATCACGGCAACATCCTCATCTGGCATTGCCCGTCCCCGGAACGCTGGGGTGCATTTGCAGGTGGCTTCGAGGAAGTCGACGAGAACGTGGAATATGAAGAACGTGAGGATGAATTTGACATTGTAAGAGTTTTTTCCAGTCACCTCTGACCTGGATGATAAAGCTGAGCTTTCCCCACCTACTAGGAGGACGAAGGAGTGTTGGCAGAGCGAAAAATGAAGCAGGAAGAAGAAGAGGTGGATATTTTGACCGGGAAGGACGCCGAAGAGGTTGTGGAGCACCCGCGGGTTAATGGAGACGAGGAAGACATTGCATGGGCCGATGATGAACCAGACGAAGACGTGCAAGGGTGGAAGATGAAGATAGTGATGGAGGACGAGTTGGACATGATTTAATTAAAAGGCGCGACAGCGTTGTTTATACTTGTTGAAGCACGCGTTTGTACCATCATTGCTCGCTCGACCGCCCTCTTGTTCTCTGTCATATCCCCACATCGCGCGTCTTGCGACATTAGAACAGACCCTCCCAGGGGCACATGCCATCAGCCATGCCCGAAACTCATCAGATTTTCAAGGTATTTCTCTCATGCTACCATCCTCGATGTCTGCCCACCCTCACACCCGCGTCACACAGGCCACTTACAGTGGAATCCCTGTCTATGAGCTGTGAGTTTAGCAGATCACACTAATGCGCGTATCCCTGGTCTCACTTCTTTTACAGGATGTGTAAAGGCGTTGCGGTCATGCGTCGGCGCTCTGATTCGTGGCTTAACGCTACGCAGATTCTCAAGGTGGCAGGGTTTGACAAACCACAGCGTACCCGCGTCCTCGAACGTGAGATTCAGAAAGGCGAACACGAAAAGGTTCAGGGCGGGTACGGGAAATATCAAGGTGTGTTGCAATCCCCGACCTGCTTTCGACCTTTCATGAGCTTATTAAATCACTCAGGTACTTGGATCCCCCTCGAGCGTGGACTGCAACTCGCAAAACAATACAACTGCGAGCATCTTCTGCGCCCTATCATTGAGTTCCAGCCCGCAGCGAAGAGCCCACCGCTTGCCCCGAAGCATTTAGTAGCGCCCACGGGCGGGTCCACGCGCCGCACAGGAACGGAAGTCAGTATTCCTAACGTTCGTGCGCGCAAGACAGGTGAACATGCCGATGAATCTGAGGGCGTAGAAGATACGATGCGTGGATCTGAGGACGGGTCCATGACGCCTTCGCCTTCCGGCGCTTCGTCCAGCTCGCGCACACCCTCTCCCATACAGAGCCCACCGAACCCGAATGCCAATTCCTACCGAAGTCTCGATCGTGCTCCCGCTTCCCCTTCCCCAGACTCGCGGAAACGTCGCGCGTCTCGCCGTACCCAACCGGCACACGGAGACGAATCCGACGACGGTCCCCCACCAGGGCGAATGGTATTATTGACGACAGGTCTTATGGCGATCAAATACTGGAGTACTTTATTTCCGACTCGAACCAGATTCCCCCAATTCTCATCAATCCACCTCCGGACTTGGACCCAAACATGGCCATTGACGACGAGGGCCACACTGCGCTTCACTGGGCATGTGCAATGGGCCGCATCCGCATCGTCAAATTTCTACTCTCCGCAGGTGCGGATGTCTTCAAAGTAAACAAATCGGGGCAGACGGCACTTATGCGCAGCGTAATGTTTGCCAATAACTACGACGTGCGAAAGTTCCCAGAACTGTATGAGCTGTTGCACCGTTCGACGCTCAACATCGACAATTACAACCGGACCCTGTTCCATCACATTGTCGACGTGGCCATGTCAAAGGGAAAGACTCATGCCGCAAGATATTACATGGAGACGGTGTTGAACCGATTGTCAGATTATCCGCGCGAGCTGGCAGACATCATTAACTTCCAGGACGAGGACGGAGAAACGGGTCTCACTATGGCTGCGCGGTGCCGCAGCAAGCGTCTAGTGAAACTTCTTATCGACCACGGCGCAGACCCGAAAATCGCAAACCGCGACGGGAAGAGCACAGAAGACTACATCCTGGAAGACGAACGCTTCCGTTCATCACCGGTGATGCCATCACGTGCACTTTCAATGTCATTCCGCAATGCACAAGCAAGCCTACCCGCCGGTGCAAGCGACACCTAATTATGCATTTGCACCGGCGAACGGCGACCGGATGCCGTTGCATCACTCGGCTGCGGCGCAGACGGCGAGTACGCGGGCAGTCACAGATATGGCAAGCATGCTTGACAGCTTTAGCGGCGTCTTTCGACCAAGAGCTACGCGAAAAGGAGCGAGATCTCAATCAAGCTCATGCGCTGCTCAGTAAACATCCAAGCCAGATCCTCGAATCTCAACGAGCGGTGGGCCAGCTCAAGGTGCAGTGCCAAGGCCTTGACGAGACGCGTACGAGGCTGCAAGACCTGGAAACGAGCTCGGTGCAAAGAGGGCAAGCGATACCGCTTCGGATGGAGAAGTGGTCAAGGACGAGGAGGAACGCGAAAAGTCTGTGCGAGAGGCCGCCGGGGGTGCCCTACCCATTTTCCCCGCGGTTTCTTTACACGCTCTTCAGGGGAACGCGCTCGAAGGCGAACTAGGCCCTGGAGCGGGAACAAAGCGCAAGGCGCCACCGGAAGAGGAAGACGTGTCTGACCTTATTGCGCTGCATGCGGATATACCGCAAGACCCGGAGTCAATGAGGATCGCGTGCGAGGTGCTGCGGGAGGAGCTTTCGCTGCACAGAAAACGTCGGAAGGATATGTTTGACGAGTTTGTGCTGTTCCAGGCCGAAGCGGGCACGGGCGGACGGATGGCGGAATATCGCCGGCTGATCGCTGCAGGTTGCGGCGGCGTACCCACATCCGAGGTGGATAATGTCGTCAGCATGCTCTTAGAGGTGAGCGCACATTTTTTATATTCGCACATCTCTGAATAATCTTACTTCCCTGGCGCAGTCTCTCGAGTCTGAAGAACCGAGTTCTTCGTCTGCCTGGAGTAGTATGACACATCCCTCGCGACCAGTTCCAGCAGGATAGTACGAAAGATGGAAACGATACCCTTTTATGTCTACCGTTCTTGCGCTCAACTTTGCTCGTGTTGTACTTGGTTTTTTTGTACCCCAGTGTATCCATCTACCAGCATCACGTAATAGACATCCTGCTTTGTCAGCCAACCCTCTGAAAACATCTGAACGCGGTTATCCTTCGCAGCGTTATGCCAATCACCGTAGCGCAGGTTCGCGCTGCAATAACGAGCAACCCATGGACAAAAGACTTTCGTCACCTGGAGGCTTTTCCTACCAACTACCTGAAGCGGTATTCGTTCAAGGACGTGCTCGTCAAGGCAGTCAAGCCACGCGACCGTATTAAATATTGGAATATCGTGCCGGGAGACCGCGTTAGGATCATTGGAGACAAAGAGGGCCAGGTGCTAGAGGTCTTCAAGATCAACAAGCTCTCGAACCGTGTATATCTCAAAGGTTCGTCAACAAATGTGCGTAGAGATGTCCTAGCTCTGCTCTACTCTCTCGTTGACTTGCACGCTTCGCGCATTCAAGACCACGCGTGAAGGTGGCTTAAAAAACGTGGACTACTCAAAGTGCCAGCTGTTCATTGGGGATTTCGAGTTCCCTCCAAAAGGCAAGGCAACAGAGCCACGTACACTTCCGTATGTCCGACTACTTTCTTTGTTCGACTGCCGTTCCTTAGCGACTTTCTCAGCGTCTTTGCCACTCGCATTGGCACCTCAAAGCCCCACTGGCAACCCATGGGTGCACGCTACCAATGGGACCGCTTCGCGGCCGGGACGACACCCAGACTCCCGAGCACAACAACAGCCGTTGACCGTATCAGAATTCCCTGGCCAAAACGACCGGACCGCCCAAAATATGAACGTATGTTTATGCCACCTTTTTCTGCATTGCAGGAGGACTGAAACTGCTCGAAGCACTCTATACACCGCAAAAGCTGAAGACGTGATGGAGGTCACCTACAAGCCTTTTGCGCTTCCCTCTGACACGAGCGCAGCCGTGCCCAGGGAGGACCAGGAGAACGATTATATCCAGTCGGTGCTCAATCCCGAAAAGCGCGCTCATGATGCAGCGGCACCGATGGAACTTCACCTGCAGGAGGAGCTGTCGAACCCGCACAGTCGCGCGAAGAAGCAGGCGCGCTGGCAGGCAGCGCTGGCACGACGACGGGATCTGCTCGCGGAGTATGTGCAACGCGAGTTGAAGGATCTCAAGGGCCGGACGCGGCGGGAGGCACGCGCAGAGGCGGTGTGGAAGTGGCGCGAGCGGCTGGCGGCGGACTTACGTGAGGAGAAGAAGAGGCGGTGGATACATCGTGGTGGGGAGGCGGAGCTGGTGAGGCGGAAGACGAGGAAGGCGAGGAAAGAGCGTAAACGTGAAGAACGTTTGCGTAATTTGGTGCTCAAAGATGAACCAAACCAAGTCATTCCGAGCGAGAATACTAGTGTCGCATAGTGGTGTGGTGCTTCATAGAATAGACGCCATCATTTCTTAGACGCTACGGGCCGTGGTATCAGCTATCCTCCTACCTGATCGCGAACATCGAGCACCCTGAACGTGCTTGTCGGCAGTGTCCTGGAAGCATCATAAAGTGACTACACCTCTTCTGGTATAATGTCGGATTCTTTATCGGGCTCTCTTACACGCTCCCCCCCGGAGTCCACCGCCACCATTCCCCTCAGTAAACATACCATGCTAGGGCGACGTCGTTCCTCCTCCTTTCCCTCCATGGATGCCCAGTATCGTGCCCTTCCCCAATCTCCCGATGTTGCTCAGGACATCAACATCCCCTCCGCAATCGAAGAAGGAGAAACCCCCGTCGATGATTATGTCGATGACTCCATACTCGACGATCTCGACGGTCTCCCGTCCTCTAACGCACCTGTGGACAGCCGGATAATGTGGGTCAACTTCATGCTCGGTGCTGCGGTCCTTCTGCCTTGGAATGGTGCGTCAGAGTCTTCTCTTGGCTTAGGTCGTGTGAGCTAAAACACAAGCATTTAGTCATGATCACCGCCGAACCGTATTTCCTCTCACAATTGCGACACTCCTCCATGCGGAGCACCTTTGCATCGTACCTCGCGACTGCCTTCACACTCTCCAACTTTCTTTTCCTTGCACACGCCACAGTAACGTCAAAGAAGGTGTGTCTCGCCCTCCCCGCGTGCTCGAGTCTTCCTTGTTTGCTTAATGAACGGTGTAGGTGCCTGCTGCTCAACGGACGCGATGGTCGATGCTGTGCCTTGCTTTACTCACATGTCTCCTCACACTGAGCACCTTCATCCACCTCTCAGAGGGCATCCTCGCCACATTCATCATCACGACTGCCATCGCGTTAGCGGGCTGCGGCGCATATCTTCAGACGTCCGTGGTGGCCGTAGCATCTCTCTTCGGCCCCACGGCCATCCAGTCGTTGATATCTGGCCAAGCGGTAGTAGCGGTCATCCTCTCTGCTGTCCAGCTCATCAGTGCAACCGGCTCGTTGCACACGTCTCAAACGGGTCCCGCGGAGGGCGTTGCGGAGACCAAGTCCGCAAGACTGTTTTTTGGGATCTCTACGTCGTTTTTGTTCGCGTGTGGAGCCGCGAACGCTTGGATGACGCGGCTGCCCGCGTTCAAGGCGGTTGTTCCAGACGATGAGCCTTGGATACGCCGCCGGTTGTCCCTGTCGGGTGATCCACGATCACCACGTTCGCCCTCAATTGGTAGCCCTCATATCGGCGCACCAGATTCCAAGGCAAATTGGGACAGGATTTTGAGCGTCGCACGCAGGAATATTCTGTATGAGATCGCAGTTGCATCTGTTTTCATGACTACCCTCGTGAGTCGTCCTGCCTCCTTATTCAACTAGACAGCATGACGGATGTAATATGCGATACAGTCGATCTTTCCCACCATCACAATATCGGTTGCCCCAGTCAATCCGTCGATACACCCCCTCTTATTCAGTTCACTCCATTTCCTCGTCTTCAATGTTGGCGACTGGTTTGGACGATACCTTTGCAGTATCCCGCGACTCCTCATCTGGTGTGCAAGACGGCTACTTGCTCTCGCGCTTGCCCGGACACTCTTTATTCCGCTCTTCCTGGCGTGTAACCTTCATCGCGGCTCTTCGTCGCCCTCAACACCACCCCTCATCAATTCAGATGTGTTATACATGTTGCTATTGTTCGCTTTGGGGCTCAGCAATGGGTACGTGTCGACATTGTGCCAGATGGCTGCGCCATCACTCGAGCACAATCCCCGTCTGAAGGGCCGCAGAGAGGACGTCGACCTTGCGGCAGTGATCGCAGGTTTCTGCGTAGTTGGTGGACTAGTATCCGGGAGCATCCTGAGCTTCACGGTACGCGCAATTGTGTGCGGATGCAATCCGTTCGTATCACAATAGAGTTACCTTCCACGGACGCATTCATTCACTTATTCATGTTTTGCTATATCCATGTTGTAGACCTTTTTAAGTGCTTCCAGTCGTCGTAGCAGAGTAATCATCATTAATAGAGCGATGGGATATACAACAATTTCTGGAGTGACAAAAGCCATACTGTATAGTACACTCTGTCAACCTAAAATTGACCCATGGGGAGCCCCGGGAAATCTAGGAACTAGCTCCTGCGTTTGCTTTGTCTGTTTCTTACGCCTGTGTTCTGCTTGGCGCATAGCAAAGAAGTCGCGATGGAGGCTATACCGTTTATGCGTCGGTGTCGCTGCGCCTGAGCCTGAACCAGCGGCTGTCGAGGAGGTAGTACCAGACGGCGATGGGGATTTAGCACCCTTCTTTCCACCCTCCTCCATCTCAGCCTCACCCCCCACATCCTTCCCATCACTCTTGGCATTTGTATCCTTATCCTTGTCCTTGTCCTTTGCTTTCCTCCGCGCCTCTTTTGCTTCCCATTCTGCTTTGATACGCGCAATCTCCTCCTTGCTCACCGCCTCTTTCGCGGCAGCAGCACCCGGATCGACGAGCTCGGTGGCGAATCCGCTATCGGATAGGTGCGCTTCGCACGCGTAAAGAAAGTCGGTCGCGTTTGTGGTGGCGAGGCATACTGCCGTTGGTTTAGAGCAGACGTAGCATGCGCGAGACGTTGCGGTTGCCTGCCTGTCCCGCGTCAATCAATGGAGATTAACTCTTTTTTTTTTTTTTGGAAAGAAGCCATGGTATTGCAATAGTACGTATGAGTGAGAGACACTTACACGCTTGTAGTAGATGTTTTGGAAGGACATGTATTGAGATTGAGAAATAACGTCTGGAGACGGCCCGGCTTCCGGGACTTACTTATCTGTGTGATCGGGCGTGTGATCGGTGAGAAGCGAAGAGCCAGTGGGCGAGTGGCTCCACCTCCACTGCTCCCATGTCTAAAACTGAAGGAAAAATCATCAAGTGCAAGGCTGCCGTATGCTGGGGTGCAGGCGAACCACTCAAGCTCGAAGATATCGAGGTGGAACCCCCTCGCGCACACGAGGTCAGAATCCAGATTCTCCACACAGGCAAGAAGACGCTCTTCCATATCGACTCCTATCTGTTATTGACGCTCTATCCTCCTGCAAGGCATCTGCCACACTGATGAGTACACTCGCAGTGGTGCGGATCCAGAGGTATTGCACGCTCATTGAGTCCTCTTGCCAAAGTGGCTCACTCTTGACTTGCCAATTAAAAGGGGGCATTCCCGGTTATTCTTGGTCATGAAGGTGGAGGAATAGTACGCATCTTTTCCTCAACTTTGATAACATATGCATCACCGCTGACCGTCTGTGTTCTAGGTCGAATCTGTGGGAGAAGGCGTTACCAGTGTGAAAGTTGTGCGTAACACTTCACATGTCCCGAGTCCCCTCAGGAGTCATACTCACACCCAACCTCGTGGGTTCAGGGGGACCATGTTATCCCGCTATATACTGCAGGTCCGTTCACACGCAACCTTACCCCTCGACATCACCGGACCCTGACTTCTATGTTCTAGAATGCAGGGAATGCAAGTTCTGCAAGAGTGGGAAGACCAACCTGTGCGGTAAAGGTCTGTGTATCACACCCTGTTTTGTCTTTTCTCGAAAACTCATACATTCACATAGTTCGCGCCACTCAGGGACAGGGCCTTATGCCCGACAAGACCAGCCGCTTCTCAATTAATGGACAGAAGATCTTTCATTTTGTATGCATTTTTGTCACTTATTTTCTCAGTCGAAAAGACTAACACGACCTTGTCATGAGATGGGAGTATCAACATTCTCTCAGTATACGGTCGTGGCAGACGTCTCGGTGGTCGCCATCAATAAACAGGCCCCTTTGGATAAGGTGTGCCTGCTGGGATGTGGTATCACAACCGGCTGGGGAGCCGTTGTAAAACAATCTGGCGTCAGTGCGTCGCTCGCTTCAGGCTTTCTTACCTCCGGATTAGAACTCGAGCATTCAACGCTGCAGAGGGTTCGACTGTCGCTGTCTTTGGCTGTGGCTGCGTTGGCCTGAGCTGTATCAACGCCGCCAAGCTCGTCGAGGCATCGCGCGTGATAGCCGTCGACATAAATCCCGCAAAGGAACAGTGGGCGCGCAAGTTTGGCGCGACTGACTTCATCAACCCGCGCGAGTTACACGAAGGCAAACGTATTCAGGACCATCTCGTCGAGCTCACAGATGGTGGACTCGACTTCACGTTTGACGCGACGGGCAACGTAAGTTGTGCCCACCACAAGGCCGCATGATGCAACGCTTTTATAATTTGACAATCCGCTCTTTTTAAGGTCGATGTTATGCGGTCTGCGCTTGAGGCATGTCATAAAGGCTGGGGCGTCTCGACCGTCATTGGTGTCGCATCCGCCGGAAAGGAGATTTCCACACGACCGTGAGTTCAACTCGAAATTATTATTTTTTGGTTTTCGTGTTTTGTCGAAATCGTTGAGCATGGTGATGTTAGTTTCCAACTGGTCACTGGACGCGTTTGGCGAGGCAGTGCATTCGGGGGAGTGAAAGGGCGCACAGAACTGCCCGGTATTGTTGAGGGTGAGAATCTACTGCGTTCACTCGATGCTAAGAGCAGAGTCTGACACCTTTCTCTGCCTAGATTACTTGCAAGGAAAAGTGAAGGTAGACGAGTATGTCACGCATGGGTACAAGCTTGCAGAAATAAACGACGGTTTCGACACCATGCATGTAAGTGGTTGTCTTCTTGTCTCTGGGTCCTCTTGCCTTACGGTATTTTCAAGGGCGGCGATTGCATCCGTGCTGTCGTCGACATGTCATGAATTCCGACGGAAAGGTGGTGAGAAAAACCTTGTAGTATTACCTATCAAATATGAATGTAGTAGCATGGTATCCAACAGCAGCCGCACTCGCAACATTGTTGAAGTGAGACAATACAAATTTACCGCCACGGTTAGTGGAATTCATCATACCGACCGGGCGAGTCGTTTGAGCATTCATTCAGACGGCACTCGATGGGACCTTCTTGGAATTACACCCGCATTTCCATCGTAATAAACTAAAATCATGCAAATAAAAAGAAGCATCGACCCAATCGCATCAACGCTTTTTTTTGTTTGCAAGCCGCAGTGCGGTGCTGTGGTGAATTGCTGTGATTCTTTTACTAGCTTGGAAACACATCGGAGCTTGTGCCCACGATATCAATTTGAACAGCGGGCCTGCATGACTATAGTGTGAGAGTCCGCATATATCGGTGTCACGTTTCCCCGTTGAAATAAGTCACTCTTGACTTCCACGACGCCCCAACTTACTCATCTTCTACTTCGCTTACGTCCTGATCCCCATCTTCATCTCCGTCCAGAGGATCTAGCAGAGAAGGGTTAGAGGTATGCGACCACGTGAGAGATATATACCACGGTTTGCCATGTATCGGAGGGATGTTCGGCATCGCAAAATCCTTGGTGGAAAGGTCATGGGCGTGGAGGAAATAGGAAATGAATGGAAGCAGGGAGGAGGGTGGGAAGTAGCTCATGAAAAAGATGAACAGCTCCGTGGTTCGCGTGTGGGAGCCGGGGCTCAAGTTTCGATGACATTCTCAGCTTCATCGCTAGGCAACGTGATTCGCGGTAGTTCAAAGGATAATGGGCTCGGGCTCGGGCGGGATAGACTGACCAGCGTCACAGGCGGCCTGCGTTCTGGCGGGCGTCAATGAATGGCTGAATGCATCGCCAGCATCGCGGCTTCCAAATATTCGAGCTCCTGCAGTTCGGGTAAAAGCTCAAGAGGAAACTCTCCGTCCTCCAGTCTTAGACAACGAGAGAGTTCTTGACGAGCCCACCTTCTATGCAAAGGGACTTCACGTTGCTAAACGACCTAAGAAGGTTGCGCCACTCGATCCGGTCGACATCATTGTTCTTCAGATGACTGCCTATGGACTTCGTGTCCAAAATGAGGCGCTCCACCACAGAGAACATTTGGCTAAGGCATTGGAAATTTGTGCCAAGGAAGATACCTGCCAGTCGAAATGCCAACAATTAATCGTTACGGCAAAGGCGCATTCATGTCGGCTTCACGGGGCTCGGAAAACATCAGCACATCAATCTCCTTGTCCTTGAACGTGATCACGGCATTCGAATCTGAGGTTCTCTATGTTCACGAACTGCGTGAGACGTGGAACTGAAACGTGAGTTGCTTGAAGAGTTGAATTGTACGGTTTCGAGGCGAGGGGTCGTGATCCGACAAACAACTGCCTCCAAGTAAGGCTAACGCCTCGGAACAGAACAAGCGAAGGTTAGGAAGCGTAATGTGTGTCGTGATCGTCGTATGTGTGAGTTGCCTCTCCACATCACGGTTGGGAACAGGGAATGTAAAGAGAATCGCAAGACTCTCTATCTGGGGCATAAATGAAATCCATTGGAGCAGGACATTTGGTTGAAAGTAGGTGGATTGGTGACTTATTTCAAGAACGAGTGTGACAAGGCTCGGGACAGTCGGGTGTAATCGAGATTGTATTGGACAGGCGAAGCCGCGCAGCGTGAGGTGGCGTAAATGTGGTGCTTGAAGTGTTTCCGGGAGCACCAAGACCGTGCTTTCATTCGTCAAAGGTTGCACAATCAGGTGTTCCAGGATCGGGAATTCCTCATCAATTGTCATGACAAGCTTCGGCAGATTCTGAACAGGGAGCACAAGGCGGAGGTGGCGGACCCGATGACGCTGCTCGAGAGCAAGCAATAACCCCTTTTCATCTTCTGCGGTGATGCTATCTCTAGCGAGGTAATCGATAGTGAGTGGGAGGGGGGGTGAATGTGTGAGCATGTTCTCAACGGGCGTGCCATTCGTACAGACGAGTGAAAGACCTAGGTAGGATGCCGACCCAAGTGTGAGGTTTCGCCATCTTTGGCAAACATGTGCGAGTCTATACCACCAGTATCCCCGGTTCCATCGCTCTCCCCCCCCTATGAGACGGTTGGTGTGGTTCTCGTCTTCGCCTAAAAAAAAAGGCCGATAGAGGTAAAACATGTTGAGAAGTGACTCATCGTCGAGGATATGGATCGATACGACATGTGGACTATATATTACCCATTAATCACAAGCTGGTAAGCACAACTGAGGGAACCGTACGTACCTCTGCTGTTTTGCTAGTGACTCGTGACTTGTCGTACTTTGCCCAGTTCTTTTAGTGGGAGGAAGGCGAGAGGTGGTTGATAAACAAAGACCCATGTCGGCGAGCAAGTGTTAGATGTGGTTAGAGAGGTTGGCTGCTCTGATGGGAGGCGCTGTCAGTGGACCGCCCTAGCCCAACGGTAACTGTTGTGGCCCTGTTCGTAGGTCTAGATCGCCATCGCTAACCCGTGCGCCTGCCCACGAACAGCATCATTCAGTTGATTTCATCTCTTCAAATTTCTTCTACTGCACCATCTTGCCGATTCTCGCATGCGAGTATCATGCTGAGCTTGGCTCAACCTGAAAACCCGCTTCTCAGATGCGCGACATCATAATTACTGTACACAACACCAGCTCGATCGACGGGGTCAGGTAACATTTGGTTTCTTGGTATTCCGCATAAAATTCACATCATGACCGTATATTGTAGCCATCGGCTTCCCGCAACTCGACAGTAGCAGGCGGGATGATGATCGACATCACACACACCTAATAGAAAGAAGGGTATGAAAAGGAAAGCAACGATCCTATCAAAATACAAAATGGAAAGGTAGGGAGTCACTGGGGTAGTTAACGTGTTCAAGCCAACTCCTCGGGCGCGTGGCCGAAAAGTGAGATAGATACAGCAACAATTGAACATTGTTCGATATACATGGCTAAGAACAGACAAGAATCATCCCAACTGAAAGCACATTAGCAGCTTACCTCAATTACCGTCTCGACAGCAGGCCCATCAATGTGAGGTCGCTTCGTTTCACCGTGTTGGATTGAGTGATCAGGTGTGGACCGTTTCCCATTAATGTCTGTTGGCATTATCGACGGCAGCAAGTTTGTCGAGCAAAGGCGAGAGGGGTTGGCAAACTGAATGGGTGGCACGAGTTAAGCTTCCATCGGATAACAAACTAGCACGGTCTATGGCTGATCCCGTTAAACCTCCCCAGATACGAACGTTGATTCACTCCTCTTGTTCCCCTTCGGGTTGCGCACATACAGCCCAGTAGAGGAGGAGCCAGAAGGCCAAAACTCCCTGCAGACAGGTCTCTCTTCTAACGTTGGACCCCCTTCAAACTCTCGTCTTCCGACTCCTAGAACAAGTATGGCGGCTCATCCGATTCCTCCTCGTTCTACGTCGCATATTGCGGTACATTCTCCCCAGCCTATTCCTGGATCGAGCATAAAAGCGAGCTGACTCGGATGCTTCCATAAGAATGCCGACCAGTGGGACAGCATAAGCCTTGACAAGGGCGGCCGTTTGAAGGGTATGTGGAGTAGTGCTTGGTCCTGAGCCAATGCCCTCGGGTAGGCATCCCCAGTGGTGCACTTGTTTCATTGACTTCATTGGCAGCGCAAGGATATGAATTCAAGGTAGGGGGGAAAAGCTATTGTCAATAATCCTCATTGCACTAGGCTCACCTGATCGTAGTCTAGTAAATGTCAACGTCAGCGCTTAACTGTACTCGCGGAACTTTGCAATTTCAGCGAATTATTGTATACTGCTGCGGCAGGATGTAGCGATGCTACCAGAGGCACTACGGATCATCCGTGCATCGACCACAAAACCGTCGCGGGTGTAGTCACGGTAACGCGGAGGACCCGTATCGGTTTCGTCACGATCTGATATCGTTCATTTTGAGGATGTGGACCCAATTGAAGAAAATATGCCCCGTTTTTTGGGGGGAACCATTTTTACGGGAAAAGGTAGTCCGCTGACGACTCGGAGTTATGAAATAAGGAATCGGGTTAGAAATAACCTTGTCAAAGTGAGTGGGAGTGGTGGAGTAGTTGTGGTACTTCAGTTACGTTATCGACTTGGTTATTGTAGCCTCGCGTTGTTTGTGGCCCCGCATATTTCCAATTCGATTTGGTATCGTCATGCATATACCAACTCTAAGGTCACAAAAATCCCATGCATTTATGCACCACTCACTGGCATTCAACCGTATTCAACCGTAGCTTTCTACCGAGCCCACTGCCCAATTAACTCCAATAGCTACTTCAGTTGGTCTATCTAGCCAA